>BJBW01003242.1:2125-25846 GCA_004320125.1 Scolopax mira | reverse complement strand
TTTGTGCTGAAACTGTTAGGTCTGACTAGTTTGAGTTCCGTGCGTGAGGAATTATGAATCATGCTGGTCCCTTCCTGGCAGAAAATCGGTCTCAATATTGTACCTTAGCCCAGAATTAGGACAGACTCTCATTCCTCGTCTCTCTGTAATCAATGAACCAACTCTAATAGAAGAGTCATAGAGTATCTCAGGTGGGAAGGGACCCATAACGATCATGAGTCCAACTTCCTGCTCCTCACAGGACTACCTAAAACTAAACCATTTGACTAAGAGCATCATCCAGATGCTCCTTGAACTCTGACAGAATTGGTGCTGTCACCACCTCCCTGGGGAGCCCTGAGTGGGTTCCAGTGAGTGACCACCCTCTCAGTGGAGAACCTTTTCCTAATGTCCAATCTGAACTTCCCCTGATGCAGCTTCATTCCATTTCCTTGTGTCCTATTGCTGGCCACCAGAGAGAGATGAGCACTTGCCCTCTGCTGTCACCCTTGACAAAGTTGTAGACTGTGATGAGGTGACCCCTCAGCCTTCTGCAGACCGAACAACCCAAATGACTTCATCCCCTCCTTCTAACTCTTGCCCTCGAGAGCTTTCACCACCTTGGTTGCCCTCCTCTGGACACACGCTAGTAGTCTGATGTCCTTCTTATATTGAGGTGCCCAAAACTGCACACAGTTCTTGAGGTGGGGCTGCACTGGTGGAGGCATCACCTCCTTCAACCAGCATGTGATGCTGTGCTTGGTGCATCCCAGGACGGAGTTGGCCCTTCTGGCTTCCAGAGCACCCTGTTGACTTATATTTGACTTGCCATCAACACAGACTCCTAGATCTCTTTCTGGGGGGCTGCTCTCCTGCCTCTAGTTCCCCAACTTCTATGTACAAACAGGATTACCACCTCCCAGGTACCATTGAAATACTCCAAATGAAACACATTTGCTTAAACATGTTTTTATTATGATTAAAAGAAGAAAAGAGTACATCCTCAAGACCCATTACATGTGGATACATGGAAGACAATTTGAATAGTAACATGCCACATTTGGTCGTGACAATTGAGCCAAAAAGATTTAAGGAGAAATATTAATTCTAAGATTTCTGTAGTGCAGGAAATGAGGAAGAGCCTTGCAGTATCGGGAGCACAAAGAAAAAGCAGTTGCCATGTCAGAGTGGGTATGCTTTGTGACGGTTTAGAAGTTATTATGGGACCTTTTAAGTGACTAATTCCAGAGGAGTCACCACGAAGCTTGGCCATAGGGAAACCTGGCTTAATTAGAAGGCTGCATTTTTTTTTCCATAAACCATCTGCAGATAAATGGAGTTGTGTTTTTTCAGTATGATGATGCAACGCTATTACTAACTTGCACCAGAAACATCTCTGTTCATGCTCATGCTTTCTTTGGGGCTAATTTTCATTCCCTTAACTCTTCATCCATGAGTAAATAATATTATTCTGCAGAAAGAAAAGGCAAATGGCCTCTGTTTTCATGGCATAATTTATCTGACTTTCTTTTTTTAATTTTTTTTATTTTAAATAAAGCCTTCTGGTTTTAGTAAATAGGGATGAAAGAGAAAGTATAAGTTTCTTTTTGCTCTTGATACTGCAGTGCTTTGGGTCTTGCAGTAAGAGACAGAAATTGTTTTAGCTTTCTCCTCTTTAAGGGGAAACACATCTGCCAAAGAAGAGGATATTGTTGGTTGGTTTGTGCTTGACCAGGAAGAGGAAAGGGTGGTCAGCCCTAAATTCATCATAGACATCTGTAACCTCTGTCCCAGATCCTGCTGAGCCTACCACCTCACTGCCTGCTTCATAGATTTCCATAAATGCTTCATGGACAGCTTCAGACATCTTCAGGGTTTCTGCTGAAGAGATGCCAGAGAGATTGGCTGATGAGCTGAACAGGTCGGTCATACCCAATGCCATTAGGACAGCTGTGAGGTTATATTTTTCTTCCATCTTCATGCGGGGGAGATACACTTTCATTTTCCTTTCTTCCATCATATTAGAAGTGGTCCACTCCATGAGTTTTTCAAAGCTGAATGAATTCTCAAGCTGCAAGGAAAAAAGAAAATGGGATGAAACCACAACTTCCTTTATGGCAATGCATTACCAGTGGTGGGGGATTTTCTCTTTTAAACTTACTGCTCTTGGCATTGCATTTTTTCTAGGCATATACAGATTATCTAGGAGAGGAAACCAAACTATGATTCTTTCTTCTCTGTTTTGTCCTGCCTTATAGTTCTTTAATAGGCTCACTGACAATTAATTTTCTTAATGAGATGGATGATCAGCAAATTTCATCTAAAGCTTTTTCCTATTCATCTTCTTCACTTGAGAAATTATTCCAAAAATCATTCTGTGCTTTTGAGCTGTAAGCTCTGTCTACATTTAAGACCTCCAAGTAACCAGGTGTTCATCCTAAGCAATTGCTAATACCCCACCTATCAGTTATTACTGAGGAAATTTAGCTGTGTTCAAATGCCTCTTCATTTTTATAATTTAGATTCTTTGAGTTAGCATTAGCATATGAACATTCAATGAATTCTCATTTTTTACATAGCTTTTCCTATTCAGACTATTGTCCTGCAAGTGACAATATGTCATGCTTATATTATGTTCATATCAACAATAGTATTATCATGTACATTTCATTTTCTGAAATTGCTTCAACTTCCAGTACTCCCCGTATTCAATTTTTAGACAGTTTAATTTTTGAAGGTATGAATGAAGCGTATTGAGCACTGCCAAACCAAACAATAATTACAACTAGTAAAGCTAACATGAACTTCCCAGGAAGCTCCTCAGTGTGCAGGAATGGAGATATAAAACCTTTGGAGTTCAAGCTGCTGGATTAACAACTGCTTAGCTGAATAGAATCTCTTCTGCAGTGTACCAAAGTCTAACCCACTAAAGCAGTTCCTTAATCAATCCATGCTCAGCACAAACTATTGCAGGGCCACTGAGATAGTTGCATGCTTCTATGCAACAATCCCATGTTGCCAGTGTTCAGATCTGTGCCAGTGAAGCGTTTTGTTTATTGTGAAGGGCTTTGCAGCACCTAAATTTCACTGTGTTTATCATTTTCTGAAACCCAGCTGCCAGGACCATACCTGCTCCAGGCCAGAGACTTCATCAGGCAGCATGATCAACATGCAGAACTCCCCACTGGCATATGGAAGCTCCAGGATCTTCATTTTCTCAGAAGCCATCACTGCCACTTTAAATGAACCAGCCTGATACATCATCTGTACAGGTTTTCTGTCTTGCTGCAAAACCAAAGAAGATGATAATACAGTTTTCACAAAGATTATTTTTAGACTGTAGAGATGTCTATTTATGACTAAAACTATTGATTGCTCTTGTTCAGGAAGACTGTATAACAACTTGTCTACTCTCTTCATAAATTCTAGAAGATGAAACTTTAAGGTGGCATATGCCCATGTACCTCAGTCATTCTGAAAGGCATTGTCTGGGTGTCTTCATCCTTAAATGCTTTCTCCCATATTCCTTTGAAGTAAATGGCATTGACAAGGACTATTTCAGTCTGGGAATCCACAGAGCCCGGTTGAAGGATATTTTTGATCATTCCTTTAAGAATGCATAGGAAAAGAGAACATGTGTATGTAACACACCTGCATAACACATCATCTTACTTGGCAATCACAATGTTAAATGAAGGGTATAGAATTTGTGGGGAGGAGGATATAGGGCAGGGACCGTTTTTTTTGCTTTTGCAGCTGTAATCTTGTACTTCCAAGGTAGATTTCCTTACTACTGTTGACAATAGCTGTTGTTTTCTCTTTGTAAAGAATTATAGTGAGAAAGATAAGACCAAAAGATGTATGTGTTACAAAATGAGTAAACCTGTATATTTTGTGACAAGAAAGTGGGAAGAACCATTGGACCCTTTGGATTGTCTTCAACCCCAACAGTAAGCATAAATACTTCTTGTTTCAAACCAAAGTTGAAATATGGTGTCTGTATAAAGAAGGTAGCAGGAAGGAAACCAGAATTTTAATCTGCTTTCTTCTTATACGTTGTTCTTGCTTATTCTGCAGTTCTCATGCACAAAGTAAGCTCCTTTACTTACTTTATCCTTAGTCCTTTCCCACCAGTAGCTTAATCGTAGCCTGTTTTTCTCCTTCACACCACACCAGAGGTAGTGTGATTGTGAATATTTTCATTTCAGTGAAAATTAAGATTTTTTTGACTGTGTTTGCTGTTCAGACCAGATTGTTTCCCTCAGCATGAGGGAAAGGAATGTTTTGAGGGGGCCAGGAAAAGACTCAAAGAATGGACGAACCACATGGAGATGCAGTAGGGTAAAAATCTCATTTGTGGTATACCTCTTTCTCTGCATTTCATAAACCTCCCTACCATCCCTGAACTCTGTGGTTTTCCATTGCCCTTTAGCTATTAAGATTTCTCAAATTCCTTCTACTTCATGCCCTACTCAAGGCACACAGCTCTGGAAAGCTTGAGGGCAAAGTGCATTGATCAAAGGATATCCAGATTCTCAGCATTAGTGTCAAACCACTGGTCAGTGTATACAGAGCATATTCTAGTGCAGTCCCTTTCATCAGGACAAGAGGTATTATATATCCACAGAGCCCCTACAGATATAGAGATACAGATATAGAGAGTCCTCTAAAAGTCCCCTCTAAAAGGGATGTGTCTGAAGGAAAAAAAAAATCATTACATGATAGTTCCCTATCTGGGAACTGAACTAATATTCAGGAGAAAGGGCACAAGGGGAGGCTTTGGGGTTTTTGTCTCCCAACTTAAGCATTCTCACATGCTGTTCAGACATGGTGGCAGAAGGGAAAATACCTATGCCCATACTTGGCTTGCTCTTACCATTTGTCTGACTTTCAACCCAGGAATTGATGACTTCTCTGGCTTGATCTGCAGCTGCTTGGAAGCTTATAGTTTCCAAGCCTCCTTTATACAGTTCTTTCACGCATTGTAAGTATTCCTGGAAAGGGAGAGTATGCAGATTTCAGAACAGAATGTCAAAGCATTTTGCAAGCATGAAATGCAAGACTGAAATTAAGAGATATGAATAATCTGCTTATTAAGGCTAATCAGTAAGGCCTGATTCTAGTTCATAAGCATTTTAAGATTTCACATTCATTGCTTCAAACAAGAGCATATGCTCACATTTTTAAAAATATTTCCAGGACTAAGTGTGATCCAAAATGGCGTTCATGGAATCATAGAATTGTCTAGGTTGGAAGAGGCCTTTCAGATTATCAAATCCAACCATCAATCTAACAGCAATAAAAACCATCACTAAGCCATGTCATTAAGCACTACGTCTACCCATCTGTTGAGTATCTCCAGGGGTGATGATTCCACCACTTCCCTGAGCAGCCTGTTCCAGTTAATTTCAGTTGAAGTATCGTGGGGTTTTTTGTTTTGCCCGCTTCTTAACTTTTTATTTTGCAATGGTATTTTCTTTTAGTTTCAAATTAAATGTTCCTTTCAATGAGAAAACTTGAAATATTTTTGAAAACCTGAAGTTATTCTCAGGTTTGTTTTACAAGTTGAGAAAACATTTGGAGGTAACTCTTTCCAACAGTGGTTACCTTTATTAATTATACTTTGACATGATTGGATCATGATTGTGCTTTGCACAAACATCTTTTTCGGCTTGTACATTTTTTCTCAAGACTGTAGAGGTTTAGGGCTGTGATAGAGAAGATGAATCCTGTCTTCCATATGGAAGAAGATTTCTTTAGCAGAACCTAGACTTCTGACAGTGCTTTTGCATTACAGAAGGGTACAACTTTGACACAAAAATACATTCAGATCAGATCTTAGAGCAACTCACCGGTACGATCGGGTATGACTCTTCAGCATACAGTCTACTGGCAAAGCCAACTGAATAGTTGTCACTTGGTTTGGTGATTTGGGTGAACATTTCTTTAAGTGAAGTGTGGACACTTACAGATGTGCCGCACTGAATGGTTGACATGAATAAAAATAAAAAGATAGATGATGTTATTCTAGTTTTAGTACTTAGTAGTTTTTTCATACTATATAAGAAGAGTAAAGTAGTTCAGGCACTTCTTTGTACAAAACTGTTGTTCATCCTGTATGTCTTGTTGCTTTAACTACACTGATGTAGTAATTTTCTAATATATACAATTCTGTGCTGGTTTTCTACTGTAATTTCTTCATGTCTCTCTCTGGGGGACTCTTAATTACCAGCTACAGTAACCTAGCTCCAGCAGATCAGGATTTTCCTCCACTCCCAACCAGTCCCATTTAACCAGGAATATCCAGCTACCTTACCTAAGCATACAAATATCTGTATTTTTCTTTATTTGCCCAATATTATGGTGCCGAGTTTTATTTTATGCATGTTCTGAATCCTCTGTTACCTCCATTCTCTATTCTTATGAATTAAGTTCTCCCCTAAATGCTGGATGCAGAGAACTAGCTGCTCATTGGAGAGGGATTGGAACTTTAAGAGACTGCTTTATTTGCTAGATTTTGCTTGCAGGAGAAAGTGACGCAGAGAAAGACATGAAATTGTTTCTGTACCTGAGATTCAGTAGTCTCTCCAAATCCTGAGATTTTATCAAAGTGAAAAACCTGAAATTGAAAATAACAGTAGTTGAAATAACAGGTATGAGAAAAAAAGGTTATGCAACTGAGATTAACGCATGATGTTTGAAGTAACCTATTGGCTGAGAAGCTGGATGGCTCAGAAACTGCAATCCATCTGTAGCATCTGTGAATAGCCGTGCCTATTGTTACGTGCTTAGATGATCTCTTTTTCTACTGAACATCTAGAAAACAGCTTCAGAGTGTGCTATTAATAATACTAACTTTCTTCCAGCCACTCTCTTTGAAGGAAGTGAGAATTCTAAGAAACTCCCGTGAAACATTTTGCAGTCTGGAGACGTGTGTTGGCTCTTTTCCTGGAGATTTAATTCACATTCCTTACTCTAAACAAAGGACCACTGGAATGTGGTGTTCTCTTTGAGAATCCTACTGTTAAACAATGATAAAATTTATTCCAGTTTCAAGGCTGATGCATTTATTTAATATTATGAGAATGTGAGGTGTCCACAGCTTTTGAAAACTCTGGATCTAGATATTTTAGTCTCTGAGTTATGCAAGGGATATTATCATAATTAAGTGCTGTTGAGCATCAGGAAGGTTTAAATCCTTAACTGTAGTCTCACCTTATCGATCTGATCCCTGGTGTTTTCTCTTGCACCTAGGTAGACCAGGGACAGAGCTGAAAGGATGGTCAGGGGGGAGTAGAAGATGTTGTCATTGACATGCTGGACTTTCAGCTCCTTGAATACATCAAAACAAAATTCTGTGCTTGCCGCACTGATGGAGCCCATTGTGGAACCTGTAGTGTCTGGGGCAAACAGCAGAGGTACAATGACAGTAACATTGGAATACTGTACAAACACAGCACAGTGCACTTTAATAGTAGATTCTAGGCAATGAAATAAAAACAAGTAATTTTGAAGTCATTATGTAGTAACATGCCTGTTGCTATGCTCACCTCTCATGCATATTAGAAACTCTATATTCATAAGTCTATTTCTTTCAGAATTTGTGTTCAGTTGCCTTTTTTGGCACTGAAGTTCCTCAGAGGTCTTAAATCTGCATGTGACTTCTGTTCACCTTTCCAAGGCAGTCCAACAACAATTGCCTGTACTTATTTTCATTCAGTGAAGGCCCAAATTCCTTGGTACTTTGTAGTACCTTTGATGAAAACAAGAAAATATGATCTGTCTTTGATATACTTGCAAAGCTGAAAATTTAAAGTGCAAATTTCAGTGGATGTGCTCTAGATTTGGACAGATATAAGTAAAAGCAGAAACTTTCTGACTGTTTTTATTTTCTAAAAATAAATAATTGCAGTAAAATATCTATTTGTTGCACAGTACTTACTGTCAGTAGATCTTCAAAGGCTTATATCTTTGCCCTTGTTTTAATAATGGAAGCAAAAATAGGCAATATAATTTATCTAAGGTCACCTAGTATAGGAGAGATGCACAAATTTCATATTCCACCTACTATGCTCTCAGATATAGTTTGCTTTGCTTAAATATGTATACACACTTCATGATAACCTTTCTGAGAAATTAATTTTTGTTAGTGACAAATCAGATAGATAGAAATGCAGGCATGATACAATGGCAATGGCTGCCATAACACAGCACTGTTAAATGAATATTTGGTTTTGGCATAGACCAGTAAAAGCTTTATATTTGTGTCTGTTTGAGGTTGCTATAAAGTGCTGGATAGTACAAATCAAGTCCTGTGTAACCACTGTGCTTATATACAGCACAATTTATGAAGTCAGCATGAACCTAGTTTCCTTCCTGTGATATATAGAAATTGTGACAATTTGTTGTCTTCCAAAATCCAGTTCCTTATGTAAGTACTTGATGCTACAATCTCAGAGCATTAAACTCCACCGAGGTTTTTAGTGGCCACGCTCGTGAGTATACACATGCACTCACACATGCATTTCTCTCATTTTCCTTTCTGTGTACAAATTCTTATTTATAGGTTATTGTAAAAGTATAGGTCTGTACACCCACACACGTTTTTATCTTGTATAGTGTTGACCAGCCGTGTTTTATGGATGTAACTGTTAAAGAAATTTCACACTAAAATAAACCTAGCAAATTCACTGAATGCCACAGTTCTGCTCTCAGTGCACTCTGCTGAACCCGAGGTCAATCAAGCAGACTTATTCTTTGGCTGCCAAAATCACTTACAAGTTACTGAATGAGAGGATAAGTTGCTCTGAAATAAAATCATATTTTAAGCACTAAGTAATATTTTAAGCACAAAGAATAAGCTTTTCAAAAGTCTCCTGAAAACAAATACTCAATTTAACAAGTAATAAAATAATGTAGAATAGATACACACAGGTGAGACTTTTTGAGAATATCATGTCAGTAATCTGTCTTTAAAGATACCAAACACAAGACAATAATTGCTCTCATTTGAAGTTTATGCATAAGCAAGAAATAATACAGTGCAAAGCTAAATTTTCCTAGAGAAATGCTTACCTTTAGAGCTTCAGCACCAAAGGCAATACAGCTCTCCAGCTGTATGTGGACAGACTGGCTGAACCCTTGGGTATTTATACGGTCAGAATATTGACCCACCCGCTGTTGCCCTTCAGAAGTTTGAGCTTTGACACCATAAAAATAATTTAATGGGATTAGGTCAGATTTTAGTTTCAATGGGTCCATTTTTGATTGAAGGATGAGCAAATATTAGTTTTTATTCTGTGTAAGAAAGCATTATCCATCTGGACTGTTGTAGGGCAGAAAATACTGGAAAATAATGTTCATGTTCCCTTAAACCTCATTTGCAACTAGATATTGGGATGTTAATAAAAACAAAAAATGTGAAAACCTTAGCGATAGAAAACATAATTAGAAATTATTAGTCAATCTGACAATAATTAGTCAATTTGTTATTCTGGTTGTAGTAACAGACCAGAATTGTCTCTCAGTCGATCCTTTTTGAATGAACAAGATGCAGTTGAGCCATGATGCACAGCAGATAAGTGAGAACAGGACTTGGCCCGTTATTCTTCTAACAAAACTGGGGAAATAAAAAATGGTGTGTGTCAGAAAACCACTTGAGAGGAAAGTCATAAGTAGGCACAATTTCTTTGAAAAGTTGGGATATTTAAAAAAGATCTTTTAATGAGTGTGAAAGTTTTATAGCAAATAGCAAAACATAGCCACAGACAAAGTAAAAAGTAGTAAATTGCAAATGTGTTTTTTGTCTGCACTTGCAATGCATCTCTCAGATCTTGTGTAGGTAATGTAATGGCCTGGCAGATGACAGAGGAACTGTGAAATCCAGCTAAAGGAGTGTTCATGGTCTATAGGACAATCATAATATACAATAGCAAATATATTTCTGTTATAAAAGCATTTCAGCTATAAAAGCTATTGTTCGGTATTGAAATAGAATGGACAAACAGTAAAGAAACCATTCTGACCTCTATAAACACTATGTGATTTTAAAAAGGCATTGGGGGGATGGAATCCCAAAGTCAGTATGACATAATTCCTTAGAACATATATGGAGATGACTCTGATCTCTGTTAAGAAGAAGAGGTAGGCTGTCAAAGGTTTAGACAGTGCTGTCTTCTTTACCTCAGTCTACTTCCTTTTGTGAAAATAATTGTTCCATGTTAATCTACTTTCTCCTTGTCAAGTTGTCACCAAGTCAGTCCAAGGACTTAAGCAAGACAGAGGTGTTATATTTTGTTAGATCTCTACTGCACAGGTATCATCCAAGTGTTTTGGATTGGTTTGGGTTTTTTTTTTTGTTTTCCCACAGATAGTCTGACAGATATATATCCATACTTAAGCACAGAATAGTTCTTCTCACTTTTTTTTGTTAGGCTTACTGCTTATGTTTCAGACTTTTAGAAAGCCTAAAAAGCTCATCTGCTTTTTCTGATGATAGAAGTGCTTCTCAGAAAACATTATCCCTGCCTATCTAACTGGTATTAGTATGTTGATGGAGAAAGGGAATGGAGAATGAGTCTCCCAGATGTATTGATAGTCAAAAATCTCCACCATACGGTCAATCAAAACCCAGTAATGAGTTTTGTAGATGTGTTCTACTTAGCTCTTTGTATCTGTTTGTTGATACACAGATCAATGTAGACGAGGTGGTCCTGTCACACTGAAACATCATGGTGAAATAACAAAGAAGGACAGTTTTGCCTTTCACTGAGGCAAGGAAGAGTTTTCCAGCCAGCCAGGTGCTGGAGAAGACATCCAGCCTCAAAGGGATGCTTCTAGGTAGTTTAAAGCATTAAGACAGTGCTACCATAGTTGAGAAGAATGCTCAAAGATATCCTTGAGAAGGAGGCAGTAAGGAGGCAGTTTTAGTAGGAAAATGTCAGTCTTTCCAGAGGCCTGGTCTGAGAACATGGCACATAGATGCAGAGAGGGGAATGGGCAGCTCAGCTACTGCCTCAGCTCCTTGCTCTACCCTCCCCTGCCTTCAGAGGGAGAGCAGCTATAAGGGTTAGCAAGCCTTGTGAAACTAGGAGAATATGGTGCTTTTTTAATGGAAACTCTCTGGGAGAAGCTCTGTCCTTGGCTGAGATGACAGATGGAGGATGCTAAATAATTTCTGTCTTATGAGAGTCTCCATTACAGGAAAGGGGCTTGTTATCCACTACAGCCGAAATCATCAGCCATTTTGTCGAAGCTGAGAGCAGGTCAGGTCGGTAAGGGTTAACAACGTAACCCTGGCATATATAATTAAGCTTTTCTTTTTAATTGCTTACATTTTAATTATATTCATTAAAATATGGTTCAATCTGTCACCTCCTTTGAATGTTCTGAATAAATGCTTTTATTAACAGTTCACCATAACCTGCCTTAAAAGTGGAAAATAACAACAGGGTGTTTCTCCCCCACCAGTTTGGTGTACCAGTGAGCCAAGGCACTGAACACTGAAACAAGTACCCACATTCCCTCTTTTGTATCACAAGCAGAGTAGGTCCCCATTTCATTTCTGTAGCTCAGAAGGTGAGCTACACTGGACCACAAACATCAGGAAAGGCAGAAGTGCTTTCTAGTCCTAGCAGGACAGAATAATATCTGGCATGAAATAAAATCCTAGGAGGTGTGCCTGGACCCTGAGAGTCACAGAGAGTATATCACAGCTTGCTTTGCTTTTAAACTTCATGTCCACAAAATAATGGTTATCAGAACTCCTTCAAAGCTGAAGGTGAAAAGACTGAAGACAACATGTCAAAGTGAGCATATACTGGTGATACTATACTAAGAGAAGCTGTGGGCTCCCTTGAGGGTGGAGAAGCCTTACAGAGAGATCTAGATAGACTAGAGAGATGAACAATCATCTACTGTATGAAATTTAACAAGAGCAAGTGCTGGATTCTCCACCCAGGACAGGGTAATCCTGGTTATACATGCTCATTTGGAGTATTTGAAGTACATCTGGGATGAGGTAATGCTGGCTGGAGAGCAGCCCCCCAGAAAGAGATCTAGGAGTCTGTGTTGATGACAAGTCAAATATAAGTCAACAGGGTGCTCTGGAAGCCAGAAGGGCCAACTCCGTCCTGGGATGCACCAAGCACAGCATCACATGCTGGTTGAAGGAGGTGATGCCTCCACTCTACACTGCACCAGTGCAGCCCCACCTCAAGAACTGTGTGCAGTTTTGGGCACCTCAATATAAGAAGGACATCAGACTACTAGCATGTGTCCAGAGGAGGGCAACCAAGGTGGTGAAAGCTCTCGAGGGCAAGAGTTAGAAGGAGGGGATGAAGTCATTTGGGTTGTTCGGTCTGCAGAAGGCTGAGGGGTCACCTCATCACAGTCTACAACTTTGTCAAGGGTGACAGCAGAGGGCAAGTGCTCATCTCCTCTCTCTGGTGGCCAGCAATAGGACACAAGGAAATGGAATGAAGCTGCATCAGGGGAAGTTCAGATTGGACATTAGGAAAAGGTTCTCCACTGAGAGGGTGGTCACTCACTGGAACCCACTCAGGGCTCCCCAGGAAAGTGGTGACAGCACCAATTCTGTCAGAGTTCAAGGAGCATCTGGATGATGCTCTTAGTCAAAGGGTTTAGTTTTAGGTAGTCCTGTGAGGAGCAGNNGGAACTCAAACTAGTCAGACCTAACAGTTTCAGCACAAACTGTGATTCATTCAGAGTCTCTAAAACAGGAGTTGATAAGCAGCTTGGAAGGCAGCTGAATGTAGAATCTACATCCCACTGAGACACAACACTGCCACAGAGAACACATGGGAATGGGAAATAGGAAGAAGTTTTCTAGTTGCCTTTATGGTATGTTTATAACATTTTATAGAATCTTATTTTGTAACTAAAAAGAATCATCATGCTAAGTGAAACAATGTGAAACAATGGCAAGTTATAGTTTCTCTTGAAGGTATTTTTGAGACTTGAGATATTCTATGATTCTATGAATCTGTTTCTACATCTTAAAAGATGTTTTCTTCCACTTTATAGTAAAACTCAGATTGGTGCAGTTATTTTCACTCTCTATCTATCTTTAGTTCAATGCCATTTAATGTTCACAGGAGTTTATTCCTATTTCTACTGCAATGGTCTTCCATTGTTGCATGTAGGAATAACATACATCTAACTCATTCAAATCTGCCTTCAAAGTGTCCCTCAAGCCTCTCTCCTAAACAACCCTTCTCTTAATGTGGTTTATTGTACTGGAATTACATAAATATCCAGACCGTGTCACAGGCCCAGCTCATCAGAAATGGCCTGTATTTTTGCACCTGCAAACATATGCAGAAAGCAGCTGCATCTTTGTCAGTGATCATTTTTTTCACACCGTCACACAGCAAGTATAGAATAAAAATGATCCCAGAGGTGGTTTTTATAGCTGGTGAATTTGACTTCTGTGTAGGGTCCTGTTTCCAGACCTGCACAACAGTTTTTTATATGTTTGATGTAGAGCTTTGTTTCATGAGTTATACAAAAGCCATGTTTTCTCTCCAAGAATTGGAGTTTCAGGTTCAGAACACACCCACAATAAGCAAAGACAGAGAATAAGAAGATCCACTTTGATAGTGTATGAGAAAGACATGCTGCCGACTTTCCTAGAGCCCTGTTTAGGTTTTCTGTGCTCAGACTGATAGCTATTGCAAGGCTAGTTGCAAGCAGCAGAATCTACTCATGAGCAAATGAAGATCTGGATGAGAACAGACCCTCAGAATAGCATTAACACACAAAAAGTCTTGTATAGTCTACTTGACATGGGGTCTAGGGAGAGTAAGCAAACTGTCCCAGGAAGGCTACCTGGGACAACTGGCACAACTCTGCAAAGCAGTACAAACAATTCTGTCACATATCCTTGTTTGACAATGCTTGTCCCAAGAAAGAGGTCAGCTAAAGCTCTGCTGCCCTTTCCTCTGCCAGGCAGTTCATTGTGGAGTTGTCCCTAAACCAACAGACTCTTGAGTACCTGCACCTTGGACATCTGAGAGTAGAAAAGGCGCTTTTTATCCAAAAGGATACGAAGTCCAGGTCAGCTCACAGACCAAAGCCTCTCATCCAATCACAAAAACCTACGCAGAACTCAAGATTTTATTCTCCTTGTTCCTGCTCTTTTGCCAGTAGGAAGGAGCACATTAATTGTTTTGTGTTTGTCTTCATTCCACATTGTGAATCTGGAAACCTCTCTATGAGGGGCAGAAGCAACCATTCCCATAGAGAGAAACCATTTTACCCAGAGTGACTGCAGCTGACTGTCTAACTGGTTGTCACTGCAGACCTGTGTGCTGGTCTCAATGAAGATTTCTCTCTCAGTTGTTCTGTGGGACTGCCTTTTTCCCCAGGCCAAAGAAAATGAGGAGTCTGAGCAAGCTTTTTCAGACAGGATATTGTAGCCAACCTGGCATCTTTCCACAGCAGCTCTATGCCATTCTGATGAGACTGACATCGTTGCCTACATTGCTGCCTTGCTCTCTCACAGATTGTGACAGAGGTGTTGGTCATTGCCTGATTGTCATTGGGATATCCCATATCAGGTCTTACATTCATTTTAACCTGACATAATCTCAGCCTTCGTTGTACAGATGATGTTTTCTTAATGCTCCCTGTGAATATTTGATCTGACATAGATAGGTTGATGTGGCTTTCATGGCATAACTTTCAATGATCACCTCCCACAGGCCAGCAACAGGTTGGATGGGAGTATCCGACCCAGAACCTGAAGATCTTCCCCACCATGACTGAATGAGTTTTAGCCTCACCTACATGCAAAGCCTTTCACTTGCTCCCATACAAGCCACATATCCTGCTGCTGAAGCAATATACAGGCGGTCTCTGATGATGAAGGTGCCTTCATTCTGACTGAGATCAAATAAAAAAAAAAGAAAGTGCACAAGAGGTGGAAGCAAGGACAGTCTACCTGGCTGGAGTACAGAAACTGCAGTGTTGGAATTTGAAAAATGAAAATTCTGCTGGAGGGGAAACCTGACAAGGAATGCGAAGGGCACTAAGAAAAGCCTCTTTATGTAGAACAGCAAAAAGAAAACTTAGGAAAAGTCAGGACAATAGGGGAAGGTTCCTGATTATTTGAAAAAGTGACTAATTTTCAGAAAGGGATTTGGGATACTACAGGTCTCTGCAGTCACTGAAAAGGGGCAGTGCTGCAAGGCACTAGGGCTATTCTTCATTATGATCTGTGTTAAGAAAAATGCTCAGACTCCATAAGATATTGCTTTAAATAATAATTATTGCAGCTAATATTAAAAAAAAAGAAGAGGATAGTATAGATAATCTTACATTGCCTCAGATGCATGAAACCCCAAATTGTGCAGCATTTAACAGACCACCAGTCAAGGCAGGGCATGTAGTGCAGGTCCCATCCACGAAGATAGATGTTGACTGACACTTTGGTCTTTACAGCTCTTGCAGAATTTTCTAAAGAAAACAATTCTGTTCATTTCCACTGTGAAACAAAAAGATGTTCACATTAAAACATATTGCTTCACTTTATGGTAAATGCAAGGACACTGGTGGTGCAATCATCCATACCAATTGGGAGCTACCTACAAGTCCTTTCCTTCTGACTGGCATGCAAAGTTTGCCCTGCAGCCAAGGGGCATCCTGCAGCACAGCACAGGATGGGAAGCCAACCTATATGCTCAGCGCAGACTTGTGCCTTCTTGTGTCAACTCTTACATAGATCATTGACTCCTTGATGTACAATTTTATCTGAATTCAAATCACTACAGAAGACTACGAAGCAGAGCCTCCTGGGAGCATTTCAAGACACCTGAAGGAATAAAAGGTGATGGGAAAGCCAGCATGGATTTACCAAGGGCAAATCTCTCCTGACCAACCTCATCTTCCTCTAGGATGGGATGGCTTATTCTATAAACAAGGGGAGAGCAGAGGACATTGTACACTTTGACTCTAGTAAGGCCTTCAGCATAATCTCTGAGAGTATCCTTGTTGCTAGATTAGAGAGATATAGACTGAGTAAGCAGACAATAATGTGGGTGGAAAATTAGCCGGACTATCAGGAGCAGCAAGAGCAGGGCTGCTCCATGAGGGCAGTGAGCTAGGCCAAGTGGGCAATGCCCTTACCAACTGGCACCACACGACATGGTCTGACCTCAGGAAGGCAGAACTGAGTGCCAGTAAGAGGGTCCATCAACAGCCCTGGACACAGCAAGAGAAGAACCGGCACAAGGGTCTGTCTGGGGAGCCCAGGGTGAGGCAGCAGTGAGAGATGGTTGTTCCCTTTGGGATGGGATGAGATCTGCGGGGACACAAGCCAGAGTGGTAGGGGCCTCACTGACTAGGGCCCAGTCCCATGGTACCTGAGCAAGGGAAGCAGGACAGGCCCTGAAATGGTGGCCACATTCAACCAAGTGTTCAGATCATAAGGAAATATCATAGTGACAGGGCAAGTCCAAGGTGAAGCCAGGAAATTGGCCTGCAAGCTAGGACCGAGAGGGCCCATGCTGGACAGTGCAGGGCTGTGGGGAGCTGGAGACTGTCCCTGATGTGGCATCACTGGGCTGGTGGCCCCAGGGGGCTGACATGGGGTCTTGGGCCGTGGGCTATATGGGAAAAGCACCATGAGAGGTCAGGGACAGTGAGGGCTGTCAGCACTCTCAGGACTCCAACACAGCAGCCTGTCCTCTGAGCAAGGTGGGTCCTACTCCTTACAGAGCCCTTACAGGAATCAGAAGTGGTTCAGTGGCTGTTTCAGGGGACATAGAGGACAGGGACAGCAGAGTGAAAAGTGACATGGCATGAGAGGCCTGGGGCTGAGCGAGGGGATCAGGTCACCCAACGATTGGCCATAACCTGGGGAAGAAGGAAGGTCTGGCTGGGTGAAAGGGAGTTCATTCAGGAATCTGAGTGTGTGGGTGCTATGGGGAGATCAGGAAGTTTGTAAGGACAAGGCCCTGTGTGACCAGAGACCAGACTCCTTGGTGCTTTGCAGAGGCCTCAAGGAGGCCTGAGCTCACTGTCAGGCAGCAGCAAGGGCCATCTTCTCCCCAAGAAAAGATAAACCAGGATGCAAAGGAGCTCCCACAGGTAGCAGGGCAGGAGCATCACCAGCCAGGGCTCAGTCCCACAGGACCTGAATAAAACGGGCCCAAAGATCACAGACAGCTCCAGCCAGGAGTCCAAATCATAAGGCAATGTCATAGCTATGAGGCAGGTCCAAAGGCAAACTGTGAAGTCAATTCACACGTCAAAGCTAGGCTCAGGTCCAGTGATCACAAGGCAGGGCCAAGGTCATGCTAGGAGTCCTTGACCAGGCATGGGCACAGCTGTGTTTGAACTGGAGACTGGTACACCTCTGATGTAGCACAGAGAGGGACTGAAAGTCCAGGATATGGCTTAGAGCTCCTGGGCCGATAGGTATGGGTAGAAACTCCAGGTGTGGCTGGTCAAGACCATTAAAGGCTTATTAGTGCACTCAGAGCTCTATCACCCACTTAAGAGCAACAGAGATGGGCATGGAGACAAGGCTACAAGGCTCAGGTCTGAGGTCCATCAGCAGGTAAACACAGAGACAAACATGTATTTTGTACTTCAGACAGGGACTGAAGTGCCAAGGTGCAGCTGAAATGGGCTTCTCTTGTAGGCAACCTTGTAGTTATAGGCAACCAATCTTTACTTGTGTGTTTCACATAATTTCTTGCTGATTAACATTAATTTATTGTTGCTGACTTGGTTATTGAAAAAAAAACACAAAGTAACAAACTATAAAACAGACACTTAGACCTTTCATCCCCCTTCCCCACACTCAACTTCAGTCCAAACTGAAGGACTCTCCTTCTCTGCTTCCTAGTTTCAGCTTTCTTGTTACACTCAATACTTCCCAGTCCCTTTGGTGAAGCAGCAGGCAATGCAAGAGGCTGGGGTTGGGGTTGGTGTATAACTTTTTCTATCTGCCAGTTGTTGCTGCTCACTTTTTGCCCATGCTCTAGTTTGCTCCACAGTAATATCCTTGCTCCAACATCAGTCACCTGTGAAATGCAGTCACTGCACTGGCATGGGTTGCCTGTGGCTGCAGTCCCTCAGAGATGCATCCTCTGGCATGGAGCAGAGGAGTGTGCCTTCAGCTGTGCTCTCAATGACATCTCCTTCCACATTTTTCCTCTGTTTTGTTTCTCCTCTCACATTTCTTCTGCCACCCTTTCTTAACTATGCTTGAGCAGAGGTGCCACATGCTTCTCTGATTGTCTGAAGATCTGGGATACAATGAGTTCTTTTTGTCCATTACAGTGCCAGCTGCAACTGTCTGTGACTGACCGAAGGCAGTTCATGTCTTCCTCTCACAAAGAGCACCCCTAGTACCAAAATGGTGCCAGTTCCCAATACAGACTCCTGGGCTTATGCCCAGAAGGTGTGAGGGAAAGCTTCTGCTGAAGCTGGTCATGTTGTCAGGCCAGCCAATAATGTTGGCTTATTGAAGTCCTGGGACTTCAATAGCTGGTAGTATTTTCTATATATTTTATATAGACATATAGTATCTCTCAATTGATTTCTCTCCCATGGTTTTGTCTTCCTTTAAAATCATGCAAAATTTTATTTTCTCTAGCATCCTTTTACCATGAGGTCCATGATTCAGCTACCTGTATATGCCTTTTTTAAACTGCTTTCTACTAACTTATTTTTATACCCTTAAGTTTCTGTGTCAGAAGATATAATGAATAGTCAATCTTTGTCACTGTCTCCATATCATCTGGGACTTCAGAAACCTCTGGTTTTCAGAACATCATTCATCTCCTAGGATGGGCTCAGGCACATCTGAAGCAATTCCACTCAAATATGAGAAAAAACTGCTTCCCAGTGAGGGTGACAGAGCCCTGGAACAGGCTCTGCCCAGGGAGGTTGTGGAGTCCCCTTCTTTGGAGATTTTCAAGACCCACCTGGATGCAGTCCTGAGTGACATGCTCTAGCTCTGGGCAATCCTGCTTCGGTGGGGGAGTTGGACTAGATGATCTCTACGGTCCCTTCCAACTCTAAAAAATTCAGTGAAATTCAGTGAAATTGTCCAGCCTTGAATCAGAGCATTGTTGGTGACAGAGGTGTGAGATGCCTCCATTGACATCCTCCTCACCTGAGAAAAGCATTTAAATGGAGTCTCTTGATTGTGGTTCTTACTACCTTGTATGGTCATGAGACTCACCAAGCTGGACCCTGTAATGCACCACTGCAAGTGTTCCTTTTGGACACTAGTAAGAAACTGATTAAAATGCAATTTATTGGAGATAACATGAGAGGGGGGAAAGGAGATTGAAGAGATAATTTCATGTCCCTTCAGATGGTGGGAACCCCAAGGTGTGCAGCTTTGGTTGGATCTTTATTCACTGTACAGTACACTGCATATCCCATGTATGCAGACTGGTAGTGTGATCTTTACAGCTTTTATGGGTGTGTTCTTAGAAGTAAACAACTCCGTTTATCATTTCTACTGTCAAAAAAAGGTATATTTATATAGAAACACATTTCTCCACTTCAAGATAAAGTCAAGGGATGTGCCAGCAACACCATTACCAGGTGACAGTTCAGGGCCATCTACAAGCTCCTCCATTATGATTAGCCCACTAAGTTTATCCTGCAGCCACATGATACCTTCAGCACAGCACAGGCCTGGAGTCCAGGCAATATGTGCAGCATAACATGCCTGTGCCTGGTCAGGACAACTTTTATGTGGATCACTAACTCCTCAATAGCCTCCAACAACAGTCAGGACCACTGCAGACCCTGACACATGGACTTACATCCAGGGTTGCGATTTGTCCTGCCTCATCGCTACAGACTTGTTTGGGAATCACTGGACTGTGGCAGTAGCATTGGGAACTGTAGCTCTGAGCACCTTATTGGGGGAGGCCCCTGCCTTGCTGGCCTTGCCATCACTTGCTATCCCCTTCCCTTGCTGAGCCTCCTCACCCCTGCTGCTCCTTGACAATCCCCTCTCCGCTGCCTCTTTTCCAGATTGAGGAGTCTTAGCTCACTAGCCAGAAGAAAGAGAAAACTGAACTACTGCTCCGTGTCAAATCCTTTCTAGACAATATGTAGTTTTCGGTTGGATTCAGCATGCTGTGCTTTCTCATGTATCATTTGGGAGCCCAGGATAGCTTTCTCCCTGGAGTCTAGGTGGTTCTCCAAGTGCTCTTCCTCTGGTGACTAAGATCAGAGCATAATGTCTGCAAAGTTTGGTGGCTTCAGCCATGGATTTGGTTTGTTTAGGAGAAGGTAGGCCTTTCTTGTAAGTCAAATGTGCAGAGAAGTGTGGAATGGTCTCAGATAATTATATTTCCCAAAGGGCAGAGAAGATACATCAGCTCCATCCATTCCACAAATGACATGAAAAGGAAAGGCACACTTAGTCCACAGAGTACTTCCAATGCAACATTAAAGAGAACATGATTGCATGTGGCTGTTTTTTGTTCCACAACCCTGTTGCAATACTGTGTACCCAAAATATTACAGCACATAGTGAAAATGGAGTGTAGTGGATGCACAGATGGCAATTTCTTGACATACAACTTCAGTCACGATTCCAGGGAACAGAAAGGACTATTTGACAACACCTGGACTTCATGGGAACTGGGATTCATGTTTTTAAACTCTTGCTGGCCTCCAGAGCTCAGAAGCAGCATGGCTGCTCTCTCCTTGTCTATTTCTATCTTTTTCTTACAAAATTACTGGGTTCCAAGCACAGTGCCACTGTCTACATTTTCAGTATATCGATCAGAATGATCTGCTTGCACAAAATTTAAAATAAGCACAAAATTGGAATCTACATTAAGCTCCCAAACCTAGTTTTCAACAGATGTCTGTCTTACAGAAGGGTAATAAACATCGCTTCGTATCCCTAGTGACACCTAATGGACCAGTTGAAAACAAGAGTCAAACGCTTCTGTTTCACAGTGAAGACATTACGTGGACTCTGTGCCTTCAAAACCTCTCTCATGTAGTTCTAGGAAGCTACTTACCATTTCAGCCTTGATTTTCTTCATTTCTTTGCTTTAATATTATCATCAAGCAAAAGAACAATTATGCAAGAGAATAGGTATGTTTTCTTCCTGTTATATAATATATAACATAATAAATGTTGGTAGTTTAATTTTCATTGTACTTGGAAAGTGCAGAGTGACAGACATGCTTATTTCAGTCTAATAGCAGTTTTAGAATTGTTTAATAACCTTACACACTCTGCTTTTTAGGACAACATTTTACAAATCCTGCCTTTTTCTTAAACCTTGAATTGTCATATTGCTTGAAATACTTTTTTTGCTTGAAGACTAGAACTGTAACTAATCCTTTATGATTGTTTTAGGAAGACCAGTATTTGCAGTTCTACAGAACTCATAGCAGCTATGCAGAAGTGTTTCCCTGCTGCCAGCTTCATGATTTCAAGTTATATTTAATGCTGACTTCGCAAATAGTTGGGGCAGCTCCAAATACCACTATGTGTCTCCTTTTTAAACACTTTAGATACTGATACTGTAATTTATAGTTCTGCATGTGTATCCCAGCAATTAACATTAATAATCTTTTTAATGGGATAAACTGTAACCTAAAGAACCTTCCCACTAAAGGCTGTGAAATAAAAAACAACATCTCTAGAGGACTATCGCATCAAGAGGCAATAAGAAAGATTTCCTTGTATGATTCTTCTGGGTAAGAGAGAGCTGAAGCAATCCACCTTTTAAGACAAGAACTCTTTTCGTGTTTTTGAGCCTGTCTCTCTTAGACATCAACTTGATATATTTACTGCCAATACTAAGAGGAAATCTCTTAAAACTGTCTGGAAATACAATGACAAATTCAAAGACTTTAGTTATTTGATGTGCTATATGAAGTTAAGCTCAAGGTAATAATAGGAGCTGTAGGGTTTATCTTGCTTAAGCTCAAAATTTAAAAAAAACATTCTTAAGTTTTTTAATGACTCAGTGTATAAGTACATTCTAGTTTTGAAAAGAAGATCTAAATCCTAGTCTAAACCACTTCTGTCAATAATCACTACCCACTGTATCATGTTTCAGGTTGTGTGGTGTGGTAACCCAGAATAGGTAATGATATATTTAGTTTGCAATGCTTTTATTAGAATAAATAGAAGAACCACCAATTAACATTCACAAAATCAATGATATGTCACTGAAACAAAGAGGAGAAATTATAACAGTCAGGAAGATGTTGTATTTGGAGATGATGATTTATGAAGAAATGGCAGACTTTCTGTATGGACCCTCAGAACAAGAGACACAACCTTATAGTATGTGCAGCACAAAGAAACCCAGATGCTTTCCTGGAAGATGACTGCTTTGCTGAAGTTTAGAATTTTATCTGCAAGTCTTCCAAGCATCAATTCAAGGATAGTGGCCCAGTGAGATAAATGGAAAGGATTATTCCAATTATTCTGAAAGCTGTGTTTATTTCACAGAATTTCTATAGAGAAACTAGATTCTCAATAGCACTGGCAGGATTTCTCCCAAAAATCAAAACACTGGCCATGTATTCAATGACAATGGAAAATATTCCTCAACTACCTCTTGAAAATTTCATTCAATCCTGAACAGAAATCTTGAATACACGATTCTGCATGAGCAGAAATACCTGCACCTAAGATCAGAAAAGTCACCAGCTTCTTCAAGAATATCTCTCTAGATATTGAAGATTTTTCCCTAGGCTAAAATATTGAAGAGATGAGATTATACTACAATACTAGAGTAAGGGAGGTCTGTTTCTGAGGGCAAGGCAAGCATTATTTCCAACTCTTTTTCTGCTTAGGGGGAACAATATTTACCAAAGAAGAGGATGTTTTTTGTCGGGTTGTGTTTGATGAAGAAAAGGAAAGGGTGGTCAGCCCTAAACTCTTCCAACTCAGAGGCATCTTTGATATCTCCCATCACCTCTGCTGAGCCTGCCATCTCGGTGCCCTCTTCATTGACTTCCATGTACGCCTCATGGATGGCCTCAGATATCTTCAGGGTCTTTGATGAAGAAATGCCAGACAGATTGGCTGAAGGGCTGAACAGGTCGATCATACCCAAGGCGGTTAAGACAGATGTGAGGTTATATTTTTCCTGAATCTTCATGCGTGGGAGGTACACTGTCACTCTCCTCTTTTCCATCACATTTGGACTGGTCCACTCTGTCAGTTTTTCAAAGCTGATTTTTTTCTCAAGCTGCAAAGAGAGGCAGGGAATGAAATACCTGAGACCAGACTGCAATGGCCTTACTAGCTGTGTTTATACCACTTGTTAATATTTCTTTCCGTTTACTTTGTGTACACAAAAGAACTGATACTTCATCTTAAATGCATTTGTTTAGCCTGTATGCTTTCTCCTGACTACAGCCCATACCTCATCTGTCTTGAAATTCTCCAAATCTTTGACATCTGAAAATTTCTTTATCAGATCAAGGCGCTCTTTGTGAAAATACAGTTCTTGAAAACATCAAAACAAATTAGCCCCAAAATTGTTACTCCTGGAAAATATTTTATTGATCCTTTCCCTCATCCTAGTTACTTTCTAAGGCTACTTTTCCCATTTTCCATTTCGTCAGCTCTTGGAATGCTTTCGTTATAATTTGCTTTTTTATTTCCCCTTGGGTAAACTTACCTGGTTTAGCAAATTTGTGTGCTATCCTGGAAGACTGAAATAACTTGAAATGAAAAAATATCCCACTAGCATATCTGTTTCT
>BJBW01003241.1:11160-71388 GCA_004320125.1 Scolopax mira | reverse complement strand
GGCTGGACGAGGCCCTGGGCAACCTGGTCTAGTTGGGGGAGTCCCTGTGACTGCAGGGGGGTCAGACTAGACGGCCTTTGGAGGTCCCTTCCGGCCCAGATGAGTCTATTATAATACTTCACACCCTTTGCCAGATGGCTGACAACATCAGGCAAGTATTTTCAGTGAGAGTCTCCAGACTTCCAGAATACAGTCTTCTGATGCGTGGGTCAACTCCTGCCTTTTCCACCTGCTCCCGTTTTTCACGGAACACCCCTTTGTGCGGATTTCCCCAGGGGCTCTCCTGGGATTGCAGGGGTTAGTTAGATGTCCTGGCCAGGTATCTGCACTGTCCCACCATGGCTCATTTCTTTTTATCGAACTTGAGGAATGAGGAACATCTCATTTCCACCCGGACACCCACTCACAATTTAAGGCAGAGGCTTTTCCTCATTAAAGGCACTGTGCCCATTAGCCAATGTTCCCTTACTCACCTCAGCTCACAGTTCACCAGTTCAAAGCTGATCCCACCAGGTATTTTGAACCACCGAACGTCACTGCTCCCTAACTTCACTGAGTACAGAGACCTCCACAGGCAGCCTGGTTACCTTTCATCCTGAGGAAGCTATGAATGCTTTCATGAACTCCTACTTAATGAATCCATCATGTTAGTGCAATACTGGTTACAGTTTCGAGATTCCAAAATAGAAATTAAAGAGATTTTTTTTTTGTTATAGCTAACTATTAGTCCAAAAATGAACTGCTTTTTATTTGAAAACGTCAGACTTAGATAATTAATGGTACTTGCTGTTTTTCAGGTTTTGCCTTTCTCCACTTTCACACTTATGTAGGACAATTTACTACATCTTTGCTTAATGATGCCAACTTTATCTTTTTTTTCTTTTTGCAAAAATCCAGTAGTCGTGGACACTGATTGAAACACTTTAAATGAGGATTAAACTGGAGTGAAAAATAGAGGCTAAATTGGCTCAGGCCTACTTTGGCTAGCCTGAGAAATGCACTGACCTGAAAAGAGATAAAAATCTATTTAATCTATTGATAGATTAAAAACTTAGAGGATAGTTATCATGGAACCAAACACCAAATAATAACTGTGAGAAAAGGAAGGGTTTTTTTAGATTATGATGACATTAAAAATAACAGCATTCCTATTTGGAGTGTGCATTGTATGCTGGCAGACATCTGACAAGATGCAGAGATTTTGATGGAAGTCATTTTACTATGTTGTCATTTCAAAATGTCATCATTGTATTCAGAGATTAACCTCGATAAATACTTAAATTCAGGATAAAATTAAACAACTGTTTGTTATTCTTCCTACTGTTGATAACAAAGCTAGTTAAGAAGCATATTTAAACATCCTGTGAAT
Organism: Scolopax mira; assembly: GCA_004320125.1. Classification (NCBI taxonomy): domain Eukaryota; kingdom Metazoa; phylum Chordata; class Aves; order Charadriiformes; family Scolopacidae; genus Scolopax; species Scolopax mira. Next base: position 70,019 of record BJBW01003241.1, on the reverse strand, counting down.
CAGCCATCCCTACAGCAATATGTATTATTTGGGTTCTTTCTCAGTACAATATTGGATGGTAAATTTACTGCTTCCGGTTAAAAATAATTGAAAATACTTGTTTTCACTCTTTGATGAGGCACCAAGTTCAAGAGGTTGGGAACAACAGTCCTTAAGACTAAGTTCCTTCCCTGCTTGGGACATTCTGTCTGGTAACAGATATAATAGAGCCTTTATTAAAGCAAATGGCAAAACTTCTACTGCCTTCAGTGTCATCATAGAGCTCAGAATACTGCCTTTCCACGCAGGTAGCCCCATTCCTTTCTATAGGTCTGTTCAGGTGTATAAATTTTGACTCAGCTGTCTGCTCAAGAGAAATAATAATAAAGACAAATGAGGAGTGCAGCAGTGTCCCTACTGAAGGCCAGATCTGCAGCTCTTATTTCGAGTGGAACATCCTCCCAGGACTGAAGGTTTTAAATTGCATGTGAGAGGAGTAAGAAATGACACATGTGCAAGGAATAGACTGAAGACCTGGCACAAAGTGCTTGTTTAGAACAAAGCAGAAAGCTTTGATTATAAGGCTGGGAACACTGTATGAGAGCCGTTAAGTTGGAAGAGTACAGGGAAAATTTCACACAGTTCTGAAGTATACAGAGTTACTTCAAAGATAATGAGAGTTGAGCAGAAGCAGCATTATTCTTCAATCTTTGCCTTTTCCCTACACTAATCTTTTTTGCTCAGCGATCTACTTTCTTTCCTCATAGTTGTTTCACTGGGTTTTCATTGACTTGAGTAAGAATGTATTTGAAGACAATAACACTGATACAAAACATGGTATAATGTTGATCATATCTTGATAATTCTCAAGACTGTCTTTCTTGGTAATCCAAAAAAAAAAAAAAAAAAAAAAAGTGCTGGCAGGTTGAGTTTACACCAGCAGCTCTAATGGTGGATCATATGTCCCCACCATCCTAGGGTTTCATCAGAACTGATACTGTTCGTTGGTCCCAAAGCTGACCGAGAAAACAGCACTAGTCTAAATCCAGAAAATCCCTCTGGCTAAACTGACATAATAGGATCATGAACCCAAGTCTGACCAAGACTTACCTGGTACTGCTGAGTAATGCAGGAAGGCTGATGTTGTCATCACAGAGCCTGTCAGCAACCGAGCTTAGATACCATTAAAGACTTAAAAGCACAACATTCAAAATCCTTTGGAAGTTATATTTAATGTTGGGGTTATAGGCAAAGTTTAATTTTTAATTCTAAGTTTGTGTCGTTATATGTTACAAAGCAGGGAATTTTTCCTTTCTTACCCTTTCCCTCCTTCCTTTTGCTTTCAGCAATGCATTTACAAGACGTGGTATTTACAGTGAATTGAATGTCAGCTATTTTAGGATTCATTCCTTCAGTGCCCATACTACTGTTTAGTGAACACATTCTCCTGTACTTCAATTATTCAAGTCAAAGCTGCCTGTATATAATTATTATTAAGAAACCTAACTAGGATTCCTATTCATTTTGATGTGATTTATGTCACTGTGACAGCTTTCTGCTAACAAGTCATTAGTAATTATTTCTGAAACAGCAGCAATCTTGCTTAGACAAGAAAAGAGAACATTCTGACAGTTTGTCTTTCATTTAACCTGAATTTTCCAAGACTGGATGATGCTGTAACCTAATTTATCACACCGCAACCTTTTCATCTCTTAAGTAAGAAATTCCCCAAATGCTTTAGTAGTTTTTGATCCACTTAGCTGCACAGCAGCAAAGATTTTAAATGTGAAAACAACTCTAAGAAGAAACAATACTAGGCTAAAAGTACTTAAAAAGGACAGAAATCTTTAAAGTCTTTGTATATTTATAAAGACTGAGAGCATGGGAAAGATAATACCTGCTCTCAGCTGTCATCACTAGAAGGCACTACAGCATCTGAGCACCCTCCTCAATAGACAGAACACGATTGAACGTGAACTTCATCCAGCTGTGTTTGCACATCTTTCGAAAACTAAGTTTTTATAGCTTATTTACTCTTTAAAAAATAAATTTCTTTGGGGAAGCTGTGTCTTTGGGGGTGGGAGGGGGGGAGGGAAGTCCTGAAGCACAGCAGAATCTTTCCTATTACACACAGTAAATATTTTCTCATTCTGTGATATCTGCTGAGCTACTATAAATCAGAAAAATAACAAATGTCCTACATGCTCTCCTCCCTCTCTCCAGTTCTTCTTCCTGAATCCCTTCCTCTTTGGCTGCATACATATATGTACATCCACACACACATTTGCATATATATCTATGAGATACACCACTTGAAAACATTTCACTGTCTGTCTGGCCAGAAAACTTTTGAATTACTTCATTTTAAGGTTTTCCTTTCTTCTTCACTTTACCGTGTATTTTTTAATGGCTGTTTTTTGCCAATTTTCTGTGATATTACAGTAACATTTACTGCTGCTGGTGTGATGAATAGTCTAACCCAAACTGCTGGTCATCAAGCACAGAATGTGACAAGGACATCTGATTGCCCGCAACCACAGTCCTGGCAGTCATGACTGTGTCTGTAATATCTTGCCAAAGTGTCCTTGATGAAGTCACTTTTGCTGCTACTACTATTAGTTATGACTTCATGAACCGTGATGTCAAAACTGAAGAAAAATCTTTGTACTCGGTTAGAAACCCTAAACCAATAATCACAGCTTCCTAAAACTAAGAAAAAACTAAACAGCACCATGGAGTCAACTTTCACTATGCTGGATTTTGACTGATAGGAGGAAAATTACTGTGGATAATCTACTTAAGACAGAGGAATATTTTGCTCTTTAAGTAACTGGCATTTCAATTTCCTCTGTAGATATTCAGGATTTTTTTTTTATCCACAAAAAACACCCACAAACCACAATAAAACCAAAACAATAATTTCATTAAAAATAATGCTTAGTATGGTTCATTCTATGTCACAGACAATTTCAAAGTCTAACTCAATATAGAAATCACATATGTGTACATATCTATATATTAAAACTGTCTGCAAACTTGCAGACAATGGTTATATACTTCTATATATGAAATGGAAACAGGTTGACACCTCCACTACATATCTCCTATTTTATAAACCAGAAAAAGTCATCATCATGATACCTGCCTTCAACTCCATATCTCTATTTTTTGATATTGATTTGGTGCATTGGGGATCCTCTATTGCACAGTGTACGGAAAAAGAGCTAAGATTATGAAAACAAAGATGGTAACAGTTGTTACCTCCTGCCTTCTCACGAGCATACAACTTTTTACAACCTAACTATTAATATGCGTGGGTCTCCAGATTTTCTTCATAGTCATAGTCAGAAATCAGAGACATATTTTAGTGAGAGAGCTTGAACGTGACACAATATACCACCCTTGGCATCTGTACAAATTGACCTTCCCACTGCTCATGCACCATTACAGTATGTGCTTGCACACTCTTCAAATACAAATTCATCTGTTCTTAAGATACAAAAAGTTGTTTATACTGTATTAGCCTCAGTGGAGCCTCACACATGGCAAAATTAAGTAAATAGGACTAGATTCTGATGTGGTACTGGATAGATGTAGAATTAATTTCTTCTTGTTAAAAGTTTCTAGGAAAAAAACTTTTGAAAAAAATTTTAAAGAAATTATTTTTTTTTCTTATCAGGAATTTTTCTGAATGTCATATGAGCCCACATATTCCGATATTTCACCCAGATACAATCATCAAATCCTTATCCTTTGATGCTTCTTAAAAAGAGAATCCAGTGGCTGTCAGATTCCTTTTCCTGTAACCTCAGTAGGACTGAGCATTCATAACTCCCAGGAAAACTAAGCAAGCGTATCAATTCTAAGAAGTCATCCCATTAGAAATAATAATCCCTGACCAAATATTTAATAAAAGGAGTCAGTAGGTCCCATCACCGTAGCAGAAACAAATACTTTATCTCCAACTAGTTGATGTAGCTACTGCTGATGTAGTATGTTTTTTTCAGGTGAGTACAACGGAGGAATTAAGGAAAAAATGTCATAAAATTTCCCCCTTGGGATCCTATTTTCAAATACAGAAGTATTTGACACAAGGTCTAAGCATTTCTGGCTTTAATCTTTAATAGTATTGCTCTATAATGCACATATTGGTTACAATTATTTTGCAGAAAAATATTTTCACCCTCAAACCATAGACCAGAGGAGGGAAATACTTGATGATTTCTAGCTGCTTTAGAGCATCATAGAAAAATGGCTATTTCAAAAACAAAATTAATTGCACTCCACAACTTTGAAGCTGCACCTTTACCTTGCTCTCAGTGATTTTAAAGCTCTCAATTTAGAGACAGAGTAGGTGTGCAACACGCTTGTTCCTCAGGACTGATGTACAACTAGACTCATGTAACTCTTCCTTCTGCTAAAGAAACTTCAGTATGAGGCTGGCCACGCGTTGCAATTACATGAAATGCAAACAGAGGCACAGAGAAACAGCTGCTTTCCCAATATAGCAAATTCTTTAGGGAAATTTGTGCAGAAGGAAGCAGTAAATGCATCAGCAACCACTGACACACTCCGATAATTACTGCGAGGCAAAAGAACATCTGCATGCGAGGAGTAAAAAGAACACTACAGTTAATGAAAAGAAAAATTAAAGAAAACCAAGTCTATAATGGGGAGTGGAAGAAAAACATCCTCTTTTTCCTGAAGAGATCACTAGTGTATTACTCAAGGGTTTAATTCTGACACATGCTTTTGTTGCTTGATAGCTTGTGCTTTTTTTGAGTGAAATAATTTATGCTTCATTCAGAAACAGAAGCTTCCCTACTCCTTCTAAAAAAACTAACCAGGACGTGAGAAAATCAGCTGATACACAGTGGAGTTATTTACTACCCACCACCCAGTCTTGGGCAAGCCAATAGCAAGTCAACGTCAACTTATAGCCTATTTAAATCAAACGAGCATTCTAGATTCATCCTAAGGCAGGACATGAAAATATTATGGAAAATTAGCAAGTCAAGATATGCTCCCATGTCATATTATCTGCTGGCTAACTTTGCAAAAGATCACTGGAGAAGATAAAGAAATGTGTTAAAGTCCACGTTAGAAGGTTTGAATAAAGCCCATAAAGATAAAATAAGTATTTTTGTAGAGAAGTTAGAAATGATCTGTACTTTTTCATGTTTTATAACACTGTGAACTTTACAGAATCAAACTGTGACTTGAACTCACTCTACATCTACCTGAGGGTTCTAGGATTCTATTCCCTGCATATAATTTTTTTTCAACTTTTAAAATAGTTATAAAATCAAAATGTTATACTGGAGATACTTAGAAAGTAGGTATACCTAAGGTTTATGATCCAGATAAAGTTAACCATAATTATTATTAATTTGTAAAGTGCAGAAATAAGTCACATGAAAAGAAAAAGAACCAAAAAAAAAGAAACAATCATGTTCATAGCTATAATACAAATTCCACATTCTGCAAAAGAGATTCAGAGTGAATGGTAATGATAGTACCGATTTACCAGTGAATTAAAGCCTAATACTTCATAATAGGTTTTTTTTAATCAGGGAATATTTTTCTTCCTTGAGAAAGTTGTGGGATTTTGGAGTTTTTGGTTTTGTTTTTTTTTTTTCTCCACTGGTTGGACTAGATGATCTGAAAGGTCCCTTCCAAACTAGGTGATTCTGTGAAAAAAATTATGCATAATTTTTATTTCAGTCTGACCTCAGATTCTTCCATGTTTAAGATAATTTGCAGCTCTTTTATACAGGCAACACTATCAGTTTGGAATTTTAATTTCCATAAGCCAGAGATGGGACAAAGATATCATCTCATGAGCTCTGACAACCAAGGTTAAAAAGTGACATTTTCTGTCAGCCAAGTGACTGTCCTTGTTTTCTTTGCTTGTTTATATTGGTAACTCTTCTGCTGGTTTCCCTGTACATAGAGTGTACCTGTGAAAAAATGAATGCTGATCTCAGTTCCTAGGTACTGCTGTAAAAAGCATGGTTATTGCTCTTATAAACATCAGCTTTACATTTTTAAGCTACAACCCAATGAGATGCTCATGGACCACGTGGGGGCTAACGTGCGTTACCAGCATCATGTCTACGCTGACCTTCATCTCAGAAGCCACAAATGTTCCTCTCAGACTACCTAGTACAAGTGTGTACAAACTCAAGGAAGGGTGAAGCTCTAATCCTGCTGGGGAAAGCAGCAGGAAGGAACCCATCAATTTTATACAACACGCAAATTGTGTTGTATAAACATATTAAGATATTCATCACAAACTTGTGTGAGCAGGAAAGTTAATTCTATTAAACAAACCAATATGGTTGGTTGGTTGTTGTGGTTTTTTTCTGATACAATTTTAGGATGACGTTCTGCTTATTTCAAAATCCTCAGAAATTTTTTTATCCTCTGTTCAATTTTCATCCACTCTCCCATCCTTTTCACAACTCCTTGCTACTGTCCAGACACTGCACCAACACTATGTTTCTGAAGAGAGAATTAAAGCATGCAGGGTGGTTTTGGTATAGCATACATTTAATAATTTGTTTTAAATATGATTTGTTTTATTCACTTCTTTAATGGCAAATTTGTTTAATGTACTTAACACAGCTTACTTTCTTGAAACTGGAATGAGAAACTGAGCTAAGAAACAGAAACTGATTATTAATTAACAGAGGTGGTGGTTAATATTTTTCTTGCAACCCTCAAAGTCAGACCAGATGTGATTCAGATGCAAAGGCATCTTGCTGTTTGTGTTAGATTCTCCTTCCTTCTCCTGTGCTTTGATTCTCTTTCCAAAAAATACTAGATTGTGATACAGTCTTGAGGCCAAAAAAAGCTACACAGCGGTGGCAGATGAGAATGAATACATGGAGTGTGGGCCAAGAGGATTTCTCCATATTAGAAATAAATGGAAGCCTCTAATAAATACAGCAAAGATAAACCCCAAATCCCTGAAATATTCTTCTCCTCAGCTGCTAAATGTCTGGAAAGTGAGTTTGCAGGAGTTCAAGCAAAACCTGACTAGAACACAATGAATTCATTTTGGTGGGAAAAAATACCAATCAAAGAATTTATTTATTATTTTAGGATCCTATTTTTTTTATAGCATTTTCAGATAAAGTTCATCAACATGTTAGGAATAAAGGACAAAGCTTCTGCTGTGCTTCTTTTATTTCTTATTTGTCCAGTGTCAATTAGAGAGTCTTGGGGAGACTCTGTAACTGCATGTTGCATAAACTCCAACTGGGGCCTTGGAGGGGGATGGCTGCGAAGAGGGTAAGTGATCTTCTCTTCACTTCTTCCACAATTGGGCAAATATTGAAACAGGTGATTCTAGATGTTAGCGTGTACATTACACATACCTGCCATACACTTCTAAATAAAAAACGAGTGCTCAGACAAGACATCTGTAATTTAGGAGGAGCTTTTTTACTACACGCTGTCGTCTGAAATTGAAAACTATCAAAAGTTAAACCAGGAAAGAAACCCAACACATGTATTTTTGAAAATTTAAAAGAGGTAACACACAAGACAAGAGTGGAAAGTTAATTAGATTACTAAAGTGTTTAAAGGACAGAAAGAAAATGTACAAGAAGGTGTTTCTACACAATCTCTTGGTGTTCTCTTCAGTGAAAGGACCCAGTTCCAGATCCCAAAGCACCTGAGGAGGCCCTGAAGGTAAGATCAAACCCCAGTGGCATAAGATAAATTATGTGCAGCAAACTGAAAACTGCATGAGCAAGGAAGCCAAGGGAAAGGTATCAAGGGAATACCCCTTCTTAGAAGAGTAGCAGAACACAACCTCATACAAGCACAGAAACAGAAGCTACCTCAATCCTGTGATGTTTATTCTTTCACAAATAGGCAACAGTTTATTTACAGAACACCATCCTTTCTTCACTAGTTAGGGAATACATTTGTCTACTATATAGCAAGACTTCAGAAAGTTATGTGAAGGTACATGTGACACCTTAAGAGCATTTTATCTGCTCTGTCACCTCAGTGGGTAAGCTTCTTTAGTCCTGGCCAGATATCAAAGAGATTCATTAGGAACATTCAGCAGAGATTTACTGTTCCCAAACAATTGTATTGCCTTCTATGATGAAATTACTGGCTTAGTTATCTTTTACCATGACCTTAGCAAGGTTTTCAGACAGCTTCCAATAGCATTCTACCAGACAAACTGAAAAGGCTAAAAGGTGGGTGGAAACCCTGAGCAGTGGCATCACTCAAGAGGCAACCAGCTTGGAAAGCCAAAGCACAAAGGGGCCTGGTGGACACCAAGCGGACCATTAATAAAAGCCACCCACACCCTCAGCTGCATCAGGGAGAGAGTAAGCAGTTGGGAAGTGCTTCTTCCCTTCTTTTTGGCTTCTCACATGGAGGACTTTGTCCAGTTTGGGGCTTTGCAGTACAAGAAAGAAACAGGCAAATGGAAGAAGTCCACCCAAGTCCACCAGAGAGATTATTAAGGGGCTGGATTATATGACATTGAGGAGCTGCTTGAGAAAGCTGGGATGTTTCAGCCCGAAGGAAATGTACATGACTATTTCTGGAATGAGTTACTAAAACAATGAAAAAACAAATAAATACAGTATGTTCTAACTACAAGGTTATGCTTTCTCCAACCATATATTTGTATTTTTATGACTTAATGCAGTAAAGTTAGCTAACAATTGAACCACTGGTAACTTTTTCCTTACATAGAATTAGAAAGATCTGAATAATGGAAGATTATGTTTTTTCCAGAAAATCCCACCAGATTGCTTAGCGTCTTTTTTCCAGGTGAAATTTGTCTCATTTCCAAAACTGATATTACCCATGTCTTTGCAGGTAGGACAATCTATTTTTCTATACCTTACAACTGTGATTATCATGAGAACTAGTCATGAGATAGAAAACCACAAAATTTCATCAAAACACCAGCTGATTAACTGACAAATACCTTCTGTTGCAAACCTCATTCCAAAAAATCTAACCTTGAGGGAAATATGTGAAACGTGCACTTATTGCATTCTACTGTCTCACACATGCTCAAAATAAAACAAGATTAATACTATTTTTACCCTTTTTAACTACAGAGGAGTGAGCTGAATCCCTTTGGTAGCTAAATTAATAACATTTTTTTTAATTTTTGATTTTTAATGAGAAGGTATACTGAGATATACAAATTACATTTGTATAATATGTAATGTAAATGTATATTAAATATACATTTGTATATTATACAATAAGAGAGGCATCACAAATGTCTCCCTTAGATTCTGGAAGAGAAAATGAAGGCAAAAGCTGCATTTTAAAGTTTTGTCATTAATTTTTTCTCTACCCTTATCGCTTAATATTATACTAGATAGTAAGTAGATTTTATGGTTAGTGATGCAGTGAATAAGTTTTCAGTATAATAAATTTTTCATAAGTTCATTTCTGTAAATAGATAATGAAATATTTTATATTTAGACATTGACATCAGGGAGCTTTGTGAAAATTGCAATTAAAAAAAAAGAAAGAAAATATTAGGTGAGACTGATATTTTTAAGCATCATTTTCATTAGCTGTGAGATTTTGTTAAGTGGTTAAGTTTGTTAAGTGGTTCTAATATTTCTAATTTTAGAAATGGATTACATTCTTTTTTAACTGTATGCAATCCCAGTTATCTTAATTGTTTCTACAGGCTGTTTCTATGCTGAGGTGTTTACAATGTGCCTAGATTTACCAAGTTTGGGAATCTAGAGATTTATTTCATTTTCTATATGAATGTTTTTGTGTTTTTTAGTATTTGATTCCTTTGTTAAGAACTCTTAGAACAGACACCAGAATCTTAAAAATGTTACGAATGAATACAACTCAGCTGTGTCATCTTCAGCTTCAATTTTACCTGTTCTCTGTGGCTCAGCCTATGATTAATAGAGCCAATCCTTGCTTGAAGCCCAAAAGCTACTCATTATTAATTTCCACTTTCATGCCACGCACTGTAGAACATCATATAGCCTGGAGTGCACCCCTCCTCTCCTCTTTAGGTTAGCCAGAAAGTTCAATTTAAAAAATAACTATAAAAGAATCTAGGAGAAAGAAAATAAAACAATATCTGTAGAAAGTAAAGAAATAGAGTATAAAATGAAAGACGTGAGAAGAGTAACAAGAAAAAAGTACTGAGACCAATCCTTTTCCTAAGTTTTAAGTCCTGTAGTTACTCATGGCAGAAGTTGCTGCACTGCCTAAGAGTTCTTCATCAAAATCCCAAGTAAGATTCAAATAGTATTTTTAAATTAAGAATGTAGAGAACATCTTAAGCCAGCCCAGTAAGAAGATAAAAATGCCTAAAGCACAGGTGTCAAGAGAATGGGGCCAGACTCTTTTCAGTGGAGCCCAGCAACAGGACAAGGGCACAGACTGGAACACAAAAAGTTCCATCTCAACATGAAGCAACACTTCTTTCCTTTGAGGGTGGCAGAGAGGTGGTGGAGTCTCCTCTGGAAACATTCAAAATCCACCTGGATGCAGTCCAGTCCAGCCTGCTCTGGGTGACACTGCTTTGGCAGGGGGGTTGGACTAGATGATCTCCAAAGGTCCCTTCCACCATGACCTGTGATTTAGTGCTTCCATCCCTGCTCCCGGGTGTAGGTGTGCTGATGGGAGGACACTGCCCGTGGAGAAGATAAAGATTCCCCTGCCAGGTGACCTGAGCATGGCACAGGGCTGTGCCATCCCCCACACAGCACAAACCCCACCAGCTACTCATCCCCAGGGTGCCTGCAGGCAGCTCCCTCTTGGCACCAGCAATCACTCCATCTGTGTGTACTTATCTTTATCTTGATGTGAAGTGGCACGTTCTCACGTGAACATTTGCTTGGCAGTAGAAACTGTGCACAGAATTGCTCACTGCCAGGGACATCCCACACAAGTGCCAACAGCAGGATCTGCAGTGTGTTTTGCCCATCGGTCAAAGGGCTGTAAAAATATCTACACTGTGCTCTTTTCCCTCCTAGTGTTAGCACCAATAAATGCTAATTTTATTCTAATACTTTATGGAGTCTGAGCGTCTGAAATCTGTAGCAACCTGCATTACACCAGCCTTGCACTATGGTCACTGAAATAATTTTGAATAAACATTTTGAAAATGAAAATGAAGAAAATAAAACAATAGACAAAACAAATTAAAATAACAGCAAAAAGGGAAAAAAGCATGGTGAATTCCTGGCCTGCCAGACATGCCTTACTTTGCTCATATAGAAACCAGTGTCTTGGCTCACTGAAAGCAGAAATCAATCTGAAAAAAAATTGAAATACGAATTCAGAAGAGTCATATCTAAAAACTTAGTTCAGTTGTGTTTTGTTTTTTTAAAACTTATTTCCAGTTTACTCTTAATATCTGCAATGACAGTGCTTTTGGACATCTCTCCTTCTAACTAATTGTTTTTCTGAACCTGTCATTTATAAATAGGAGGCACCCTTAAACTGATGTCTCAGTCCTCTATTAAAATCATCTGCTTCATATTATTGCCTTTGTTGTCCTTCCTTAGAGTATACAACTAAAGTCAAAGCTAAAACTGCAACCAGACAGTTAGCTTTACCCACACGTTTAGTGGTTTTAGGTTTTAGATTTTTTATCTAAATCTAAAACTAGATTTTTTGGTTTACAGTTCTTTGGCTGTCTTTTTGAGGGGAGGGGTGAATGCTGGAAGAAACAGTAACTGAGCTTGTGTGTTATTTATAACAGTAGTTTAAATGGAATAAATATTTTTTCCACAGTGTGGCAGCAAAGCCACAGAGGAAGAACTGACTCATCTCAGGAACTTTTTGCTAAGTCAGTTGAAAATTATGAATAGCTACAGAGTCCATAGACTCCTTGTCCTCAGTGAACTGGATTCTGCCTGGAAGACTAAATCTCTGCTCTAGAATTCCAAATCACTGCAGGGTCCTTTTTCTTACTTTACCACAGTTATTTTTTTAATGGTCCTTTTTTCTCCTATAATAAAACTCTTGAAAAACAAAACAGTTCACAACACTGTTGAATGCTGTTTTGCTGCGTGTTATACAACCACGCTGCAGACTCACAGGCAAAAATGTGAAAGAAAGGATCTTCTGTAACGCCTCATAGGAAGAATTTAGGAACATGCAGAAAGGCAGTAAGTGTCCTGCAGTTCAGCAAATGAATCGGATACAGAAATGGCACAGAGCTTTCAAAAGGCAAATTCTACTGGTTTTTTACCTCCCAATGATGTGCTTGTGTGTGAAAATGAACAAAAGAAAAGGCAACTGCAATGTAACCTAATTTCTGGTGAATTATACGAGACATTTACAGCCTCACACTGTAATCCTCCAGATTTAAGATTGCTACTTAAAAAAGTAAGAACCATGATCACATTTCTGTGATCTATGGCTAAATGCCTCTTGACTGGAGCAATGTTCCAGCCTGGTTTTCCATCTCATTTGAATCAAATTATGGAACTGAACACTTTTCATTCCTTCTATTCTCCACTTCTACTTACTAGGTACTATTTTCCCTCTAAGCAGGTTAAGGCTGTGTAATTTTTAATACAGTATGTCTATTTTGATTGTCAGTTGACTTCTCACAACTCTATTTATTCTTTCATGCTTGAAGTCAAAGGGTGAAATTATTTCTTAAACATAGTGATCCCAGTTTCTTAAAGAAGATTGTTCCTATTTTGGAAAAGGTAGGAAATATTTTTTCCAGGAAAATTAGTTATTCATTTCAGTATCTTTCAAAGCAATCTACCAAGGAAAAAAACTTTGTATAGTCATGGAAATAATCAATGATTTAATTATGGCTATACCAACTAAGCAAGCTAAGGAGAATTTATTTTCGGCAACAGACCACAGAAAAAATAATTGCATTTTATGAAACAATGTCTAATGTGAAAATGACTTAAAGTGTAGTAGTGTCTGCATTATAATCAACTCATTAAAAGCCCTATTTTAGATGTAGATTATGCTATGCAACATCTAGGGTATGGAATGTGTAGGCATCTGGCTAAATCTATATCTACAGTGTAATTGAATAATGAAATTACTGGAGGATCTCTTAAAATGTGTGTGCTCCATATGAACACACATGTATATACTTTCATATGCATCAGTTGGTCTTCTTAAGTGTGAAACTAAATCTTATTATGCTAAATTGGGATTAATAGAAACTCAGATAAGCCAAAATGGATACAATGTGTGGCATTAGAGAGGTTCATTTCTCATCTGGGACTTGCTGATTCATGATTTAAATACACAATGATAAATTACTTCTGGGAAAGGGTCTAATGGTGTGTATCAAACAGAATAAGCTATTAAATTCTAATATTTAAAACTGTATGAGGAAATAAATATTTGGCTACACTCAAAGCAGTCTTGAAAAAATGTGGAGAATTTTTTTTAATTAAAAAAAATAGCAATTGCCTTCAACTTTTAGTCTCAGCAATGCATGCAAACAGCGAGTAAGCCACAGCATAAAACTTTTAGAAATTATTCTATTGTTATTCTCATATTCTGGTAAATCAATACTGAATTCCTGTATTGCCACCCTCCTTTACCTTTGATAAGGGAACAAGATTGTTTTATCAGTATAAATCAGATATATCCATCCTTTGCTATGGATGACTTTAAGTCCATTTACTACAAAACCTCGGCTACAGGGGATGTACATAGGGGATGTACATAGGGGATGTACATAGGGGATGTACATAGGGGATGTAGCTGTACATAATCAGCTCTTAACTTCAATATATTATAAAATATTTCAAATTAATTTCAGAAATGCTTAATGAAAGTGGTTAGAGGAGCAGAGCATGGAGCTGCCTGTGTGGTGCCTGCACCTATGACACAACCTATGGATTTTAAAGCAAGGTATTACCTATGTTCAAAGGCTCATTATTAAATGTCAGAAGTTCATAGCCATTTCGCAAAATTTGAAATAGACATTTTTAGCTAACACTTTTTAGGTTTAGTAGGTTAAATGCTCTACTCTATTAAATCTCTGAATTTCACAGGAATGAGGAAGATATATAGTCAATACTTTACAAGGAAACCACTGATAGCTCCTACTGCTTAGTGAGGAGAGGTCTAGCAGTGCATGTATAGAATCAGACATTTAAACTTGTGCTGCCTAACATCCACGCTTACAAACACACAGATATACCTGCTCGATAGTTACATATTTTACAAACAGAATCTTGATTGTCTGATTTTTTCCCAAGTCTACTAAATACTGCTTCAGTTTGCTGAATTAAAGGAGCTTGTAGTCTTTTATGAACTCCTGGAGGTACTAGGAATGCTCCTAGAAGTATGTAAAAAGAAATTTATAAGAAAAAATTTATTATCTACAGCAAAGTTCTCTATGCAGGAATCTATTCCACTTCAAAAGATATCCACAGAACAAAAAAAACCCACCCTGAAATGATTGTTTCAGTAGGATTAACTAGCCAAGGTTACTTGGCTGTTTATCAAGCAGTTACCGTGTATGGCCAAAATGGAAACTGATGGAACTTAATGAGAATTTGGAATAGGCTTGAGCCAAAATTGTACTTCTACTTGGCTTACAACCATGTAGCAGTATCTCTTCTCACTACTGCTTTCAGTGTCCATTCTCCAACAAGGCAACTGAAGCCAGTACTCAAATAAAACAAGGCACATACCCAAAGCATTGCAAGCACATCAGGAAAGTGGTTGAATTTACCTCATGAAGCTCCATGCTGCTGCAACTGGTCAGCTCGAAGTGGAGACAGATACATTTACACTGTAATGCAGTCATCAGGACAAACATCCATAAAATATCCCTGCACTGCCTTTAACCAAGTTGTCCCTTATTATGCTCCAGATAAGTACCAGTGAACCTGCCCATCAACCAACCACATGCACTGGTGAGTCCTTCCTTGCCACACAGGGAAATACCACCACAGAACTCTCCCTGACTACTCAAAAAATTATCTTCACTTCCAAAACATTAACAATCCAGTTGGGGGATTATTTAGCTTCAGGATAGGGAAGGTCATAAAAAAAATTATAAAAATTATCAATTTAAGTCACTTCATTAAATATGTGTTTACTTGCATGAGAAAGAATTAAAGTCTACATTAGAGAAAAACAATTAATAGAATTCCAGGATCCTGGGAAAGACTATAATTCTTCTAGAGAGGAACAAATGCTCCACAAAGGGGATGTGATAGCTTAATGAAGTGAGAATTTCTTTGTTATATACATATATATATATATATAAAACTTGTGTGTTTGCACACAAACACAGAATACAATTTTCTTTTATTGGCTGACGCTGCCTCTACAAACCAGTTTTCCATAAAGCCATGCTGCTGTGGTTTATAGAGTTATTATAATTGTCTAACCAGTTTCACAACATGCAAAATAAACTAAGGAATGGGATAGAGATAAAAAGTAAGTAAAAATGTTTTGAGACATTATTGCAGACAATTTTCAACACAAAGTTAGATTTCATTAGGTAATATTGCCCTATTAATCTATTAATGTACACGATTATACCTATATAGTTTAACACTGCAATAATATTCTTATGTTACATGGGATTAGAAAATACTGCGAACCTGTAATATTTGTTTCATAGATACTGTCTCTATTTAATTATCTTTAAGTGCATAGTTAGACTGTCTTCACAAAAGGAGTGAGACTATGTCCTTTTACCCCTATTCCAAACCATTTACCTTTTACCATTACCATTTATCCTAATCCAAACCATTTTTGGATACAAACCATCTTTTTAATAAGATGAAAGGATTTCTTTCTGTTTCTCCATAAATGAAGTAAAGGGAGGTTACTTTACTAGATTTTGCAAAACAGTACTTGGAGTTGACCCCGATCTCTTCATTTTGCTTATTATCATCCTCTTCAATTAATCCTGGTTTAGCATTTTACATTCATTTACTCCAAATGGACTGCAGCAAAACTATGAAACACAATCAGCATCTGAACAGATGTGCAGAAAGAAAGCTATTTCTGGAGCCTAGCCCTCCCCTCTCCCAGCCATACTGATAGTAAGACAGTTGTTCTGAAGAATCTTTTAAATTCAAAAGAAACATGGGGGCCTGGAGGAAAAAAAAATAAATAAAAAGCTAAGAAGTCAAAACAGAGCTGGCAGAGGCATGTGTAAGATCCAACATTTTTAGCTCCAGCTCCCTGTTCTGAGTGTTTCTGCTACCCGTCACATTAGAAAAATAGGTCTGACAAGGCAAATCTGAGCATTACTTGACAGGAAAATAGACCATTTTTATGTATTTTTATCACATTCTATTCACTGAAAAGTTAAAAAGTTTGAGCTAAATAATTACCCAGAAAGAAGATATTTAAAATTAGGAGGTATTTTTAGAAATGTAGGGCCAAAAAAATGTACTTGCACTTATCCACCAAAATTAATGCTATTACTCCTGAGTAACAAAATATTTATGTATGTCTGTAGTCACAGAGGTGCTACTGTGTAGAAAACTGGAACGTGAGCTTCAAATGCATCAGCTTATTCATGGCATGGTCTTTTTTCTATATGGTAAAAAGCTTTCCACTTTCTTATGGATGTTTAAACTACTTCATATTTATCAAAGGAATAAGAGCACACAAACTGGAAATTACCACGTTTACTAATTTTATGGTATCTTTGTTTCTGCAACAGCAAATTAACAGTGAACACTTCAAGAAATAAAGGTATATGTTCATCTTTAATTAACAGAGCAATTAAGTTCACGCAAGCCAGGAATATGGACTGGATTTGAGAATGTGGAGAGAAAGAAGGTATTACTTGTACACTGGAAAACAAAAAAATGAGTATGCCAAGCATTAGTACCTTCACGCTCAAAAGGCAAATCAAGTATAGAAGAAATGAAGTAGTGTGCTACAGCTCTGTCAAGGCTTTTGAAGGATTCACAGCACTTCCAATGTTTGGATAAATATCCAGTTTTGGCACAAGACAATTTGGGGCTGCAATATGGAAAGGTAAAGGGACGCTTCTCCTCGACAGGGAAGCACCATGTTGATGAACCACAAAGGGCAGACACCACAATTTCTCCATGTTACGTTACAGGACAATTAAAGACTTTCAGGATTTTATTACTAAACAGGCATTCATCTCAACACAGGCTCCCCAAACTCCCACTGGCAGATTAGCAGCTCCCCTGCAGCCCACCATCCTCATGATGAAAGTATCTATGAGGGAGTGTAGTGACAGGATGACGGGTAAAGGTTTTAAACTGAAAGAGGGGAGATTTAGATTAGATATTAGGAAGAAATTCTTTCCCCTGAGGGTGGTGAGACACTGGAAGAGGTTGCCCAGAGAAGCTGTGGCTGCCCCATCCCTGGAGGGGTTCAAGGCCAGGCTGGATGGGGCTTTGAGAAACCTGGTCTGGTGGGAGGTGTCCTTGCCCATGGCAGGTGGTTGGAACTCAATGATCTTTAATGTCTCTTCCCACCCAAACCATTCCATGATTCTATCTGTGGTTTGATCCCATGGGAGGTGTGCGTCCAGACACGTCAAAAAAGCTGCTCCCCTCCTCCTGGGAAAAATAGCAGCTGGGAGAGATCTGAAGGTCACTGTCCCTTGTCACTCTCTTCTCCAGTGCTGAGCAAACCTGACATGGACAACCCATCTATCTCCTCTCAAGTGTAACAGACACAATACTTTCATTCTGTGTTAAGAAAAACACCAAAGTGGACGTATAAAGTATTTGTACGTCCCACAACAGAAGTGTTTCATGAAAAGTGGCATACTTGCCTATTCAATGTTCATCCCAGTTGAAGGGCATTTAGTTCCCAGATACCTCTGTTCCTTTATGAACACTACTGCATATTTGTGAAAATAACAAAGCAGCTATTGTCCTTAAAATTTCCCTCTCAGAAAAATTTTGGATTTTTTGAAAAATTAGGATTTTTTTTTCTGCAGAAATTCATAGCTAACATACATTCACTTTCTTCTCCCCAACGTCTTCTGACCCTCAGAGCAGCAGACCATTTGACGCAGGCTCCTGAAAGCACAGACCTTCGTTTGAGGGAAGGAGTGCAGAGCATTCCATTGCTTTATGGTGTTGCTGCCTAGAGTTGATCACAGTGCTGTCAAAAAAGTGCCTTATTTACAGCAGGCTGCTGAGTCTGTCTGAAATTATTCGTATCTCACAAATTACGCTCCATGACTGGCTTTGTTATGGGAAAACACGTCTGCATAATTGATAGCAGAATACAGGAAGGTGCTAACAACTATCAATTTCTGTTGTCAAAAGGCAGCTGAGGCTGAAATGTGCTGCTTAATGTACTGGCAAGATCACCTGATACATATAGAAAATTGTCTAAAATCCTATCATTCAGAAAAAAATTTATACTTTTAAAAAAAATGGAATAAAACCCAATCTAATACATGTACTAGACTTTACCCCAAATTTTCAAAATTTGATACTGATTTTATATTAAGAGGAAAGATATAAGACTGTTGGAAGTGATAGAAGAAATTAAAATAATTAAAAATTGTTGCTTTGCTCCAATGAGTTTTTAAATACAGGTTATTTCAAACTCAGTTGTTCACACATTGACTACTTCTTTAATAGTAGTGACTAACCAGTCACTTCGTCTTTTGCTGCAGTTACAGGAAACTTCCTTTTTGAATTATTAAACACCATTTGAATGCAGCTAGGGTTCACAGATCTGACAGTCTGATGAATCTCATGACTATGTTGCATTACCAAAAGACTAAAGAACCTTGTCAGCTTGATAAAAAATGAATTAGCTCTCTCTACCAAGCAGAAGGATAAAATCTGGCAAAAATTAGATATATTGGTGTTTATTAATGTTCCCGTTTTTTCACATGGATCTTTAGTATTCTGCAACAATTAGTAACCTCTACAATCTAAGCTAAACCCTGCTTTCTCTTTGAATTATGAATTTAAATATGAAGTGCATTAATGACTGCAAGTTATCTCTAAACTTGTATAACATGAAAGCATATGATTTAAAAAGCACCTTAATTTAATAACTCCAGCAACTTTAAAAGATGTTTTGACATTTAATACCAGAGAGGAATATTGGTATGGATCAAGTGACTTATTTAGCAAGATCTCTCAATAGAATAGAAGTGCAAATGTGCTTTGTTTCAAGAACACATATAAGTGCTGTAATATAGAGAAACAGATAGAAGAGTTTGTTGCAAATCCTGGAGAGTAGGTGCAAAGAAAGAGAGGAAAAGAGCAGATATACTAAACTGAGCTAGAAAGTGAGGAGGACTACCTCTTTTTCTTTGGGGAGTGGAGGTGGGTGTTGGTTTTTTTGTGAACAAGAAACTTTAAAAGCATCTAAAGGAGATGTGACAGAGACTTTGGAGACTTAGGCACCACATGAGAAAACCTGGACTTGTGAAGTTACCATGGGAGTGGTTTTTATAGGTTTGGTGCTATCTAACAGGAAAGAGTGGATTAACAATATGAAGAGAGCTCTTCTGGGAAAACCAGTCACAAACTGATTTGTTAGCAAAAATGACATATAACAGGTACATAAATAAAACAGACACACCTTCCATTGCACCACCACCATCAAAACCAAGAGATTTCAGCAAACTCCGGAAACTGGTTAAAGGTCTTTTTGAAAAATATATTGAGGATAAACATGTGCAGGTACGCTCACAAATTATGGAGAAGGATTACATTAAACGCACAAGTTCTCCCAAAAAAGGAAAGAATAGGCCATTACACTTGGAAATCTTCAATGAGTAGCTGTCAAAAATTAATCACAGAAAAAAGAAAACCAAGGTCATATAACAAAGCAGTAACATAGAGGCATACCACAGAAAAAATCTGAAGTATAAAATGAATTTCAAATTGCAAGAGACAAAAGGAACAAGAAGAATTTTAAAATACCTGACAAATAAAAAAAAAGGAAAACAAGTCAGTCAGTGGTAACAAAAAAGTAGATAAAATAATAGAGAGAAAGATGAAACTTAACTAACACCTCCTTCACTTCAGCCTTCACAAAATGGTAAATCTTGACAAGACACATAAGATTACTTAAAGAAAAAAACTGGATTGCAAGACAAAGTATTCAAAGAATACATTAAAGAATATTTAGATAAGATAAATGTCTTCAAATTGGCTGGGCCTTATTAAATTCACCTTAGAGAAACAAGATAGTGATTTCTGAACCATTAACAATTATCTTTATGAGCTTCAGGAGGACTGGGGAGGTCCCAGAGGACTGGAGAAGGGCAAATAGAGCATCTCTCTCCTAAGAAGAAAAGGGAGGACTGATGGAATGACAGACCAATCAGCCTTTTTGTTAGACAAAACTTTTGTCAGTGTACACATAATTTTCAGAATAGACCCCTCTTATTGCAAGCTGTAATACTAAAAAGAAAAAATATTCACACCAATCAAAAATACCCCAAACACTTTTTTTTGTCAAAACAGTACAAACCCCATTTTTTCTTTATAGGGTAGGTGGCTGTTGGAGTACAGAAGGTAAGGCAGTTCACAAAAAAATACATGTAAAACATGTACTTCTGGCATTTATGGGCCAAGAGAAATAAACAGGGTCAAGTCTATAATAGTCTTCAACAGATAACATCCACAGGAATATAGTAATAATTTATGGAAAGCCACTTTTAAAACTGACCCAGAAGAATTACTGTAATTGTCAAGGAGAGGCAAAACTTACAGAATAACAGGGTTTCCCCCAATAATAAATAAAGTTTTGTCAACTGATTTCAAGTCCAAGTGTAATATGGCAGTTGCATATTCTCTGCGGCCCATATAGAGCTATATTACATGGGCTCATGCATCCACAAAACTTTTAAAGTTGGAAAGAAACCTTTGGAAACGGTTCTGGTCCACCCTCCTGTTGGAAGCAGGGCCAATTTCAAAGATACATCCAACTTCAAAGTTACATGAACGTTGCTCGGGGCTTGCCCAACCAAGTTCTGAAAATCTCCCAGAATGGAGATTTCACAGTCTCTCCTGGCAACCTGCTCCAGTGTCTGGTCACCCTCAGAGCTGAGAAGCTTTTCTTATGGAAACACAGAACTTCCCTTGCTGCAGCTTGGGCACATGTACAAATTTTGCTCCTCCTTCTCTGTAACCAGCCCTTAAGTAGCACAAAGTTCCCTTTAGCTTTTACTTGTTCAGGCTGAAAAAGGCCAGCACCCAGCTGCTCCTCAGCATCGTATCATCCAGCCTCTTAAAGAACTGGTTGGTTTCAGTTGGAATTGTTTCAATTGGCAAACCTCCCTGTTGCACTGCAAAAGCCAAAGTTGGCCATGGTCATCTGCAGCACTCATCTTCTGCCCTCACAGAGTGGAGGGGAAGAAGCTCTGCTACAGGGCAAAGAACCCAAAATGCAGAAGAAGCTAAGTCCTTCTCCCATCTTACTAAACCTGATTGTAAGTGCTCTAGAGATTAACTTTTTTCCTACCCCATATTCACTGACAGGCTACAAGGTAGGAAATCACTCTCAGTCCTACTGTAAGTTCCCCTGAAGGGCATCTTTATCAACAAACATATTTTCAACTGGTGAAGGAAATCAACATGAGTCTCACTTACTGTATTTTTCCATATGTTTCTCTAGACTAGTATAGGAGAAGCCATCTCAGGTAAACTGCTGATTCTATTTTTTCCGCTTTTTCATGTTCAGAAAAAAATAAAAATAACGCAAAATAAAAATAGCATCTCTCTTGCAGTGCCTCAAACAGCCTTCAGACAAAACAGTGCAGAAAACATTGCGCAAATTCCCAGGTCAGTGCAAAGATGTCAAGCAAGAGAAGTTCCACCTTGCGAAGTTTCTCCCACAGTGGGTCTGTGGGGAGGCAATGAGCCTTCAGTTGACAAAGGACTGAATTCACAGTAACCTTTATACATTTATGGTTGAAGTATTAAAGCTCACAGTGCATGACTAAAGGAAAACCAACTAGACCCTATTTTTAGACTCTGTCTCTCAGAGGCTTTGTCTATACTCTTCCATCTATATTTTAAGCTCTTTTGGCTCTAAAATGCATGGCTTTTGGCAGAGAAACAAACCAAGGTGAAAAAACATCTAAACATTAGCCAATCGTGCATCTTTATATGCCATGATTCAAGTAAACACTCTTAATACTGAACGAAGCATGGACACAAGCTATTTGCAGTCCCTTTATAAAAATCAAGTTCCAGAAAAGCCGTAGGTAACTGGAACCTGCATGGTCTGAAGAAACACAGTCAAAGACCCAATAGCAATCAGCTCTGCCTGTTCTCTAAAACGGTTTCAAGCTGGAGCATTCAGTACAGTGGGATTTTATAGAACAGAAAACAGAAAATTACTTAAGTTCTTTGTGTTCACCTCCTACCAGACAGTGTAGGAGCTTCATTCTGGTTTATGTCCAGACTTGAATTCAGAGCCAGAACAGGCCAACTCTCTAGCACAAGAACTCATCTTCAACTTAGTAACCTGTCTCCACTAGTGGCCAGAAGAAGATGTGTGGAGAAGACTGTAAAAGAAAAGTAAACCAGAAATGATAGTGAAGTTTTCAGTCAGGGCTTTCTCTTCCAGAGGTAAATTTCCTGCATAGCTGCCTTCTTGGATTTCTCTGCCATGAACACATAAAACTTCTTTTTTGAATCATACATGTTGGCCAAAATCAGTATCAGTTTATAAAAAGCTTTATAAGTTGACTATGTGCACTGTGGTAAGTACATGCTCAGTACGTTCAGAATCTGCCACATGACAACTTCACTCTTCATATTTTAATTATGAGAAACAGTGAACCTCTTTATATCCCTTCATGCCACTCATTTTTATAATCTCTTATCTCCTTCCTTCCTCATCATAAGTCTTTTTTTTTCCAAGGCTGAACAGCCCTAATCTACTTAGACATGTCCTTGTACTAAACCCCTTCCATACCTTTGATCATCCACGCTGCCTTTCTCTGTACCCTTTCTAGCTTTGTTTTGTCCTTTTTGAGACACCAGAACAGCATACAGGATTCAAGATAAAGGCAATAGATTCTTACAGTGATATAATGATATTTGCTTTTGTTCTCCTTTCTTTTCCTAATAATTCTTAATGCCATATTTGCTTTTTTGATAGCTACTCAGCACTGGGGTGACGTTTTCAGAGCACAATTTATGGTAATTCATTGATCTCATGCTTGAGCAATAAAACCAAGAACACAGTACACCGTTGCAGATGGAGTGAGAGGACTGTTTTGAACATGTACATTACTTTACATTTACGTGTACTGCCATGTTACCACACATTCATACAACACTCTACTGCAAGTCTTCACTGTTGGCCTTTTGCCCATCCTTAAAAGGAACTTCTCCCTCCCCTGAAATCCCCTTCTGTGTGGATCCTGATAGCAGCAATAAGGATGAGATTTAGATTTATGGAGGTCTCTGCAAAAAACAGTGCTTATAATCCTTACATACAAAGCTGGAAACTACTTTAGTTTTTCTGGTAATGTGAGCTATTTTTTCACCATTTGCAATTATGAATCAAAGGATTAAAAACCGTATTTTTTTTATTAAAGGCAAAAAGAAGTCTCCGAGAAGGTAGATAAAGAGACATCCTTAAGCAACAATATTTCACAACCTTTTTCTTTGGAGAGTCAATTTCTGTTTGAACTGTTTTCTACTCTTATAGAATATTATAATCATTTTTAAAGTCATCCTGGGTAGCAAAGTGCTTTAAAGACCATTCGATCCATTCGTTTAACTTCTTTGTGAGAGCAAGTCTCCTCTGCCAGCCACTCCTGTTAGCTGTACTTTGCACCTCTCCCTCCCCTAACAATTTCTCCTGCTGGTCACCCTTTGAGCTGTGATTTACTTAGAAAGTCTCTCCCAATATAGTTAATTCCAGCGTCTGTGCCAAGAGGTGCCACTTCAGCTCTTTGCATATCGTGTGTAATGTAAAGAGTCAAACAGAGGATGCCTCTGGAGAAGACTTATCTGCAGGTCTTCTTTTCAGCCTTTGTATTCCCATGCTAGAGGATACTCCCTAGGTTTAGGGAGACCTAAGATGAATTGATACAATTTTTTGTATCTGATTGCACACAAAATTTTCTGATGTTAAAACTTCATTCTAAGAAAAAAAAAGAACAAAACATCAGCTCTCTGTTGAGGCTATACATGCGATACAACAGTGTTTCAGGCCTGACATTGACCATCTCCACTTATTTTCTTTTTTACTTCAGAAACATCGATTAACTCCTGAGGCATGATTTCCCTTTAGAAAAAGCTTTGTAAACTCCAATTAGCCGTGGATCTACAGTCTACTTGCTTTAGAAATTGTTACGATTCAGATGATTGATTTTTTGTTTTCCTCACCCTGTATATCCTTTTATTGACCCTGTATATCCTAAGATACAGCCTATAGTAAAAGTGACCATGTAGGGGGACATACCCTAAGCTCTTCCCTTGTGTTCCACACAAATGTGGAAATGTGGATCCATTTAATCCTACAGAAGCACCCTGTGATTATCTGTTGGCCCTGACGATTCTTTGTAAGGCATTTGTTGCTTATACATGACAAACAATCACTTTGATAGTTTTTTATGCCTTTAGCAAGTTATTTTTCAAGATTTTATTGGAATGCCGTATTTCTATAGTTAAGCACAGTGTGTATATTTTTCTATTTTCTTTTCTTGGACCTTCTGAATATCAATTTCCTACCTAGAAATTTCTTTGACCCACCTATTAAATGACACCTTTTATTTCCCCACTAAAATCTGTTTTGATATGGTAGTGTGGCTTTTTATTGAGTTTCTAATTTGATATTTTAAAATTAAAATTATCCCCATTGTATCTGAATGTACTTTACCCTTCCAAATGGTCCTTCCAATTTCCTTTTGATGACCTCCTCATTTTAACATAGATCTTTGTAAGTTAAGCAGTAATATAATGAATTCTGCTGTTCTTGACAGAATATTGAATCTAATTACATTATTGTGACCTAAAGAGCTGGAGAGTAGCTCTTTGACAGTAACATTTTGAACTGGATCCTGTGTACTCTTTCAGATCAACTCAAAAATTTCTTCTTTTCTCATGCTTTCCTGAGTAGCTGTTACGTAGGATAGTCATTTGTGTGTTTTAAAAATTTACATTTGGAATCACATTTAACCTATCTTCAACTGGGATATGAGAGTCTTTTCATTATAATTGTATTTTTTAAGGGGCATGTTCTATGGCATACTTCACTGAAAATGTTTCTTAGATTCAGATACGAAATTTTTACACCTGAATACTAAGCATAAAAAATGACCCTGAAATACTGTTTAAAATTATTCTTCATTACGGAATATACCCCTCAAAAGTGGATGGAAGGGGAAAAGGGCATAATGGAATAGTAGCAATGTTTTCCTTAAAGTTCAAAAAAATCTCTTTTGCAACTTTGTCAGTACAACTGTATGTTTCTCCTCTTTCTGTCTTTTCTTCCTTTACCCCACTCTGCCTTTTCCAGCTTTCATTCTAAAACCCTGTAATTAGTCTTAAAATTTGATTTTCATATTGCCATTGATTAAATCAGGAGTAAAGACAGACAATTCATAGGAAGGCCAAAGCACTAAATGACCTTTACCTACAAGCATCGAATACCACTAGGGGCAATGGCAATGATTTACAGAAGAAATTCTATAAAAAGCCTTAGTCTGAAAGACACGTTCTTTGACTAATACAGTGTAGTGGTCTATCTAAGAATGGTCTCTGAGAGACTGTCACTTTCCTATAAAAAAAATACCTAAGGGAAAAAACTACTTTTTTTTTAAAGGAACATGAAAGACTTGCTTTCTCTTGCTTAGTTCTTCATCCTTTATTAGGGCAAAAGTCATAATTTTATTTAAGTAGGTCGATGTCAGATTCCTTGAGAGATATGGCATCCGAAAAACATCTGTACAAAATCACCCCAGAGCCTGATTCCTATTTGTCACTTTTAATGCACACCAAAATGGAAGTTTTGATTTACCAATTATTTATTAAAATTGTTTTATCTATACGAAAGAGTTTAATGTTAGTAACTGAAGACATTTTTTCATGAAGAGCCCCATAACGTAAATTGCTTTGTAATCAAGGGAAATCAGTGTATTGAAAGTTATGTAGACATTGTGGCAAACCAGAATACAATTTTGCTTAAAGTATGATTTGCACTCTTCAAGAACACAAAATCTCAAAAATTGTTCCAGAAGAGTAGAGATTTCTAGCTGTAATGTTCTCATATTCAACAGTTATATACTGAGGAAAACAGCCAGTGATAGAAGTAAAGGTTCAGATCTCCATTCTCCAAGATTCCAGCCCACGCCATGCTGAGGCAAGGCATCTCCATCTCCTATTACTCAAGGATTAAGAGACCAATGGCAATGATTTGCAGTTAAACCTTTTTCTACAGATAAAAGCACGAATGCACATCCCTCATTTTGGGATATGTTTCAGTCAGTTGGGAAAAATGACCCCATAAGCAGTTACTCATTGTCTAAAAGGCTTGTGAATTTAAGCCAGAGTTTTTAATGAATACATAAAAGAGAAGTGTTGCTATTTGAATGCACATATTCATTCCTTGGAAAGTCTAAAACCATTTTTACTTTTGCTTGATTTGATTCAGTCGCTGACCGAACCAAAAATATATTTTGAAAGAAACATTATTTATATCCAAAACCCTTTTATCACAGCAATGAAGACTGCAGATGCAGCTGTAAATGCCATGATGAATTTATATAACCTTAGATGCTTATTCTGTCAGTTCTTACCTAGTATATCCTTGACTGATGCCTTAAAAGAAAAAAAGCACAGTGCCTCATTAAACTCCAAAAAAGCTATAGGCTCATGTGTCTACATGGCCCCACAGGAAGGAAGAAGGTAAAAATAAATAAATACCATTTCAGTTTAATAAAAATGTTAAAATGTTTAGTTTAATAAAAGGATCAAAAAGATGTGTCTGCAGTCTTATGTGTATACCCAGAAAAAATGTAAATAATCTCTATGGTAGCCAAAACTTCAGAAAACATTAGAGTTTAACCCACAAAGGATTGTTGGCATTAGAGAACCTTTATATGTAATGAAAATGTATACTTCTGTGCCATTTTTTAACACGTCTCTTAACAGTTATTGAAAAGGTACAAAAGTCTGAGCCCATTCAAAATAAATAAATAGATCATACAGCCTAAATGCTCTCGAGGGATAAAGCATTCAATAACATCCTTGAAGGGTCAACTCATCACAGTAAAACAGATCGAATTACAAAGAGGACTTATTCTCTACCCTTAATAATGAGTGAAAAAAAGAGGAAATCTTTATGAAGATATTTGCTCTTCAGCACACATTTTTCTTGCAAAAGATACCTGTATTACACAAAAATGAAGAATGTTTACTTTAAAAGTAAAGAAGGATGGTTTCAGCTTCAAACACCCATTGCTCTTTTACAAGGGAAATGAGTTTGAGAAATACAAAAAGAGAAAGAAAACAAATTTTTAAAAAGGATGGTCCTAAATTTCAGATAAACTGAACTAAATTAAAAAAAAAGGGCAAATCATTTATTCAGCTTCAATTTATAGCAGAAATATAAGAAGGATGGAGAATGATCAAAGATGAGGAATGTACAAAGTGTGACAAAATATAAAAATAAAGAACAGAAGCTCAGTAGCTCTCCCAGTGGAAAAACTAGAGGACCCCCATGGAAACTAGCAGGTAGAGAAGGAAATATCTTCACACAATGCACATGTCAGATGCAAAGTTCTTTTTCACAGAATGTTGCAGATTCTAAATAAAAAGATTAATCGAAAACAGCTTTAAAAATTAATGGATTAAAAATATGTCAAGAAGTAATAAATACAATGAGATTAGCTCCTGTTTGGCAAATCCTTGAATTGTAAATTAATAGGAATCAGAGAGCATTCCTATTACATATAAATATATATTTATTTTTTTTTACCTTCTTTAAACATCTTGACCTTTGACAGCGCTAAAATATAGAGCTAAATGAACTTCAGTCTGACCTACAAGGGATCTTTATGTTCTATATTGTCGTTTATATGCCAAACTGGAATTTTATTTATACTCTCGTAAACCCTCATGAACTCTGCAAAGCATATAATAATTCTCACTGCAGATAAAACAGCCATATAAAGCTATATTGCCTAACAAAATTAATAACAGTTGACAGGAAAAGTTTGGAACCAACTAGAACCTACTTTAGGCTGAAGTTATACCTGTTTATCATATTTTACAACCTGCATTAGGTCAATGCCATGCAAGACTACACAGACGTGTGCTACAATTTAAGTATCTACGTAATATATATTGCATTATGTATTATAAATAGTTCACACTATTGGGCACAATATTGATATCTCTGCTATCATGACAGATTGACATTAAACTGGTAAAAATAAAATGGGGAGAGGGCCTTACTATGTCTGGAGGCATTTTCTATCAGCGACCAAGCAGGCAGCAGAAATCAAAAATCCTCTCACCTTCTCAGAGCTGCTGAAATGCAATGTTTAGTTGACTAGTAAGTCACGGTGTAGACTGGGAAGCCCAACAAACAAAGAAATTTAACACAGCCTCTCAGAGAAGTAGGTCACCTCATTTTCAAGGAAGTAATGTAAATAAAAAAGGAGACACCAGCTAAGATACAGACAGATATCGTTGCAATCTGGACAAGATTAGACACTGAAAGACTAAGGATAATTTAGTGTCTCTACATCATACATTGAAATTACCTTGTATGGTTTACAACTGTATTTCTCTTTCTTCTTGTGAATAGAGTTTACACATTCCATAGTATTGAATAATACTTTCTGGGGTGATTATCAACCTTATTTCTTTATCTACTGCCACTAAAGAATGGTTTTGTTTAATGCTTCTCACCCATGTTGTGGCCAGACTGTGCCAACACAGGAAGACACCATTTCTTCATCACTGACTCAGAGACCTTATTCTCAAAAAGCGTTCCCCAGTGTTTGCTGGATTTGTTAGGACAAGCTCATTTAATGCAACAGAACAATCTCTGTCATGATATTCCAATTTTATAGTTGCATACGGCTTACAAAATCTCACTGAAATAATTTACTAAATATAAATCTTAATTTCATCTTTACCAAAGGCAAAGATTGTGTACTATAACGTTTCTTGGTTCTAGGTTTTCACCTGTATTATGTGCATCCTCCACCCCATCATGGTTGAATGCTTTTTTTGGGACTTCCTCTCCAACGAGAAGTCGTCCAAGCCTGTCATGGGTTTTAATCTTAAAAGATATAGATCAGACGCTTGTTAATTATAAATCTACTGTGAAGTCTGAAGTTACCACTATCAAGCCACGCTCACAACTAAGAATCTGAATGACAAAATGATGAAATAATATTGAAAAAAAAATATTTGAGAAATCAGAATCTGCAGCCGGGAATCCTGCAATTCCCGTCTCAGTTGGTTTTTTTGCACAGCAGGTCACTCAGGAATATACAGGCTAAAATAATAAATCGATTAAATTAAAGCACTTAAATCCATTGTTAACATACAAGAAGGAATGGCTATTCACAGCGATTTACTTACATCCATTCAGAAGAGAGAGAGGGGTCAGAAAGTATCATCACAGTGATTGACAGTGGTAAAAGAGAATATAACAATTTTTAGGAAAGGCCAAGAAAACAGAGGAGCATCATTGTGCCTTTATGTATGGCACTTATCTCTTGAATATTGTGCACAGTGCTGAGTATCCGAATATTAAGCAACAAGAAACATTCAGAGGAAGGGACACTAAGGACAGTGAGGTATGCAGAGTGATTTCTGTGGTCATCCCGGAAAAGAGACATCTATGGAGAAACGGACTGAAACTCCATGAAAATATCAAGTAGCAAGTTTCAAGAAAGGGAAGGGAGTCCTTTTCCTACCTACCATATTATTAAATGTGGAATTCATAACCACAGGAGCATGTGAGGTCAAGAGTCCTCTCTGGCAAAAAAATAAATCATTAAAATGAAAAGTGCTAAAAAAAGTCAGACAAAACATTGGAATAGTCACTGTGATTATTACTATTGCAAATTAGAGAAAATCTACAGCTGGAGAAGTTCTTAAACATTTGCTTGCTGAAGCCTAAAAGCCATGCCAAGGAAGGACTATATTAGATTTGCACTCAATTTCTCCTGCACTTGCCATGACTGGCCAGTATATGAATCTCATTGAATACTTAGTCTGATGCAATATAACTGTTGGTACATTGTCATTTCGTTATTTTATCACCAGTAGCGCTTTTTAATATTTTTTTGATCCTTATCTTCATTGCCACATCATGATATTTATTCTAAAAGTTTGTCTGATGTCCTTAGTACATTCTCTTCTTATCTAAACAGATTTTCTTTTTCTTGATTTAAAAAGCCAGCATCTCTAAAAACCACAGGAGTACAAATCAGTATTTCTGAAATCCTGTTCTGACCTTCACCCCACTGAACTGCAAGTCCTCCTTTTCTCCTGAATGCTTTTCTCTGACGACTCTTTCTTTCCTTGAAAATCATTGATCCACAAAATTTAAGTGACAGCTATCCTCCATTAGGAGATGAACTCTGCTTAAAAATTACTCTTTATTAAGAAGTATCATTTCACACTAGAATTAGATGCTTGGATGGACACTGAAAACCTTAGAACCATGATTATTGTATTATTATCATTTAATGATTTTCATTTTACAGCTAACTTTTTTATAAGAAAGCCATTTCTCCATTTTAAACTCACGCTGTACATACTGACTTAGAACTACACAGCCAACTATTATGGAACAAAAATAGCACAAAAAAGAGTCTGCTTAGAAAGAGAAATTACCACATTCATGATGGCTTAGATCAACTTTTCAGAAAGCATAGAAGATAGAATTTGAAACAGAAAAAGTTATTGTCAAGTTTCCCCATTATATACAGCTCCTTAAAATAGCAAAATTCGCTTAAAAATATAAACAAACATTTGTTTAAAAGCAATTGAAACAAATTACAAATCCAAAAGGTCTGAAATCCACATACAACAGTGTTAGATAATAGACAGATATATTTTGTATGTGCAAATCTTCATTTGTGCATGTGCAAAAGTTCATTAAAGCCTATGAGAAAGGAATAAAAGATAAATATGAAAAGCAAAGTAGATAACGAAAAGCAATTTTCCAAAGACACAAACCTCATCATTAAAAAGATTATTTAAAAACAAGTCCATTGAAGTAATAGGGTGAAAAGGAAGCAATTGAGGGATACAGAGTACTTGGCTTTTTGAAGCATCACCACATTGCCCTCCTTTATGAATCTCTTTGAAAGCACCTCTATAACCAGAGCTAAAGAAAAAAAGTATCCTGGAGCTATATTACAAGAGGCTGAGAAATTTAGATCTGGTTTATGGTTTAAAGATCTATTTAGAGCCTGATCTACTAAGTTCCAGTACAATGGCTTGGTCAATACTTTACAGAAAACAGGCTTTTTCAGTCTGAAGTCTTTTTCATAATGAAAACAACCCAAGGAGTCAAATCCCCAAATAATGCTCTAAGAACAATTACAGTCAAGACTTTAAACCCCATTGACAAAATAACTTTTAACAGCCTAAGTTTTCCCATGTAAATCTCCAGATTTGTTTAGTTAGCTATAGATAAAAACAAACTGAAGAGAAAATTTGTCTATCATCACTATCACCTATAGGAAACAAAACGGCTTTGGTGACCAGGTGACAAAAGGAGGTGACTGCACCGGAGTTGGTGTGGCACAGGTTCTCAGCCAACATCTGATGTTTGGGTGCATTTACACCTGCCAGGCTGGCCACACAGGAGCGTTTCTCAGTATCTTAAAGATTAAAACATTTCAGTATTAAGATTATTCTCTTTTTCTTAAGTTTGTTATGTTTCTCGAATTCTCTTGATTCCCAATTAGTGTCTGCATCTTAACAACTGAAAGAGGGGGCATTTAGACATTTAAGATGGAACAGCATTTTTGAACAAAGATGCTTATGCTTTCCCTCAGTATCTAATGGACCATGACTTACTTGCGTGACAGGGGAACTAAAAAAGAATATGATCATCCATACGGAATAAGAAAAATATGGAAAGAGGAACAGGTAGACAGACAACTATGGAACAAAGACTATTTCTAGAGAGCTTGTGTTTATCCTTAAATCCTTATGCAGCAGTTTGATGTATGTGGGCAGCAGACACATTACTTCAGTACAAAAGCATCAGGGAAGATTGCTTTACTTATTCATTCCACACTAGACTTGCTCTTTTTGCCATTGAGAACATCAACATCGAAAGAACAGAAAAGTGAATTGCAACACATCAGTGTCTCAATTTTGGTATTTTATAAAACCTGAAACTGATAAAGCACTTTTGAAAGGGTGCCAGTCATCTGAGAGAATGACTCAATTCACTGAACAAGGTTATTAGTTTAACAACGAAAGCTGACATTCTCCCAAACTGAATTTATGTACTATGTCTACAATACATTTTCAATTTAGTTTTTATCTAGCACATTGCACTCTGTCACTATACTTACAGGCATATAATATAAACCTATGGAGTGAGTCAAGTTTTCTAAA
Organism: Scolopax mira; assembly: GCA_004320125.1. Taxonomy (NCBI): domain Eukaryota; kingdom Metazoa; phylum Chordata; class Aves; order Charadriiformes; family Scolopacidae; genus Scolopax; species Scolopax mira. The sequence continues at coordinate 37,512 of BJBW01003241.1, read as the reverse complement.
TATCTTTTTCCAACCCAGGATTCTAGGTGAAAACTGACGCCTTTAAATAAATTGGAAATACTTATTTTTGCAGCCACTTCACATCAGCATCTATTTCTTATTCTTAAACCAAGCCCATCTTATTTCTTTAGCCAACATAGCTCCCTCGGATTACTGAGGGATGTACGGTTACATACATTGTTGGTATTTTTTACTGCAATGATGTAGTAACCAGGCTTACAGCCTCTCAAGGTTCACAAGAGATAAATACAACTACAACTGTTATCCTCACAGTATCACAGCTGAACCGAAAGACTGATAAATACCTTAATTATTTATTTACCCCTGCCACTATTTATTTACCTCAGCAAACTCAGTAGCTAGAGAAGCATACCTTAAAGTAAAGGCAAAGTAAATATCAGTATGTCAAAAATCAGAACAATGGAAGTGATTTTAGCAACACAGAACTATTACTGGGACATTGTTGAGCTGCTGACAGAATCCAAATCCCTCACTTTCAGGAATTTGCAGCCATCTGTCCACAGCATTTAATTCATTCCCATGGAGCCACTTATATGATGGTCTGGTGCCTTGAGGGATAAAAGTATCTTCCTATGAAATCCTGTCCTGCACCTGGGAAGAGACACATCACCTGTCAAACAGCAGGGCACATAACATTAAAGACTTCCTTAGACTTCCTTAGACTTCCATAAAGAACGGAATATGTTAGCATCCTTTGACTGATGAAGGAGAAGATTTTCCAGATTTGGGTGGAAAGATCCCAACAGCTACCATAAGGGGAAAGTGTTCTACAGAAACATAGGTATGGCACCTAATGGAGTATTCGTGGTAACCTAATGGGGTATCCATTTTCTCTTCTCAGCTGGCTCTGGAACACTGCAGTCACCCAAGGAACTGCCCTTAAACCTTCACGTGCTCTTTCAAAAATTTGCCCAGATTTTAAGCCACAGGAAAACTCATTTCTCCTACGTGGGCATTTACTCTGAGTTGTAATGCTGATTAAGAAGGGATCCTAACCTATAAATGCTCATGCTGGCAATAAATATAAAAAAAACCCCAATAAATATAGCATGCTTCAAGTAGAAAATGTCCACAGCATTAGCTAATTCTATGCATCTTCTATGAAATAACACTTCTTGTTCTTGCATTTCCCTGGTTAAAACCTAGGGAGGGAAGTGCTGGAAATAATTCCTAGTGAGATAAGATGACTTTTGTGTTCTTCTGAAAGTGAAACAGCTTTCTAATTAAGGCTGGACTGCCTTCCACTATAGAGCAGATAATGGGGTTTCAGGGTAAAATATAAAGCAAGCCTACACCAGCTGAAACTGGAGAGCAGCCACAGAGGCTGAAGTACTCCCCTAACAGAGAAACAAAAATTCACACAAGATCTGAAATAGAATTACACCTTGACCTGAGAGAAGCAGCAAGTCATACGAATAAGGGCAACAGATAACTTGTTGACTGCATGAATAGTGCAAATTAAGCAGAGTTGATCTGCTGTACTCATTGGTCACCGTGTTGTCTGCCTGTACTTCCCCGTCACCTGAAATAGCTCCCCATGGGTTGCACAAACCGTGCGTGTGCCTGGACATGGGGTTCTGTGGCACCTTCAGCAATACTTTGCTCCCAGCATCTGCTGTGCAGCGACTGAGATGGCATCAAAGTGGGTTTTTCCTCTCAGCAGTTGGCCAGGCAGAAAGCCCACACGGTAGGAGCATCACACTATTTTGGTGGGGTACTGCCATGTAGTTACATTTCCAGATATGCACACGAACACCGGGACCATGAAGAAAGAATAAAAGATATTTGTTAAGAATAAAAGCTATTTAGGTGCTGTGAAACTTTTTTTTCTTAGACCATTATGCTGTGAACACTGACAAAGAACTTACTTAACAACTGTGATGTACTATCAGGCAAAAATTTACAAGACCAGAATGTGGAAGACAGATAAAACCCCACAGGTTGGCTACCTTTGCATTATTCTAAGCTGTTAGGATGTTTTTCCCTTGACATATGGAATTGGAACTAAGAATCAGGCTAAGTATAGTTTAAGCTGCCATATTTAACCAACGTGCAATTAGCAATGATGACTTGTTTTCACAGCGAGCTGATGGAAGTCTCTTTGGTTATAATATAAAGTGAAATTTGCCATTAAAATTTTAAAGAAATATATTTAGTGGTTAGTGAATAGGACTTAATAAAATGTTAAATCTATTCATCGATTTATCCAGCCTCATTTATTACTGGCTCTGCTCAAAAAGGGTTCTCTCTACTCCTTAATAGTAGCTATTCATATAGCGTTATACATTCTGAAATACTGCATAAATATTTCAGATTGCTTCCCTTCATGAAAGCCCCAAAGAGAGAGAAAAGGGTCTTTTCTTTCTAGTGTTTTATCTACAATTCAACATTCTCAAATATAAATATGCTAAGCACATGCAGAACCAGAAGAACTGTGGTGGCAATTTTTTAAGTCCTTCAAGTTTGGTTTTGCACTAGGAACCTTACAGTAATATGAACTCTGCTGGCCTAACAAAATGAAGCAGGCCTTTTCTGGTGTACAAATATGGAAGACTTGTTCCAAGAGGCTTTTCTCAATGCATATCACACTTCACTGCACACTCTCCTCTCACTGGGGAGAGGCTGGAAGAACAAACAACAGCTGACAGATGTTCGTCACATCACCCAATGCAGCAGCAGCAGGCATGCAACAGAGAGTACAGACACAAGCACAATACAACACTCTCTGTATACTAAAACTGTGCTAATTCACTTAAAAATATGGACTCGGGTCATCAGAAAACATACATCTACACTAACAACAGCAATGTGCCTGGGAATGACCCATGGCTCTGATAACAAACTCAAAAAAAGACATCAAGGTGTATCTCGAGCGGGTCCAGAGAAGAGCAAAGGAGCTGATGAGGGGTCTGGAGCACAAGTCTTATGAGGAGAGGCTGAGGGAGCTGGGATTGTTCAGCCTGGAGAAAAGGAGGCTGAGGGGAGACCTTCTCACCTCCTACAACTCCCTGAAAGGAGGGTGTAGCCAGGAGGGGGTCGGTCTCTTCTCCCAAGTCACAGGCAATGGGACAAGAGGAAATGGCCTCAAATTGCACCAGGGGAGATTCAGATTGGATATTAGGAAAAAATGTTACACTGAAAGTGTTATTAAGCATTAGAATAGGCTGCCCAGGGAAGTGGTTGATGCACCATCCCCGGAGGTGTTCAAAAGACAGGCTGACATAGTGCTTAGTAACATGGTTTAGTGATAGGTGTTTTTTTTTTTTTTTTAATCAGAGTTAGGTTGATGGTTAGACTAGATGATCTCAATGGTCTCTTCCAACTTGGACAATTCTATGACCTCCAAGGTAGCATAGCTGTGTGTCAACTGCCATTTGGAAATGATCTCTGAAAGTTTTAAGTCCCAAATGATGTCCAGGAGAGAACGAGTCAGCACACACCATAAGCTTCCCAGGGACCATGATACCAGCACAGATGATTCAGTCCCACGTCTGGGACATTACTGGGTAATGTTTAATATAATAATATAGTAGCAGGGAAGTAATAAAGGGAAAGCTTTATACTTTGAAGTCTTTTTATTGCACTGTGTCACAGTGCCTGTGTGGCATTCTACTTGGGCCCCTAGGAGGCAAGTGTCCTTCATCCAGCAGAAATGACGAAATGCTGAAAGCCACCTGAGACTCACTTCAGTGAATACAAACCTGTGGAAGACGATATGAAGCCTGTCTAAAATATAACCATCCTGAAACAAACAACAACAAAAAAAAACTCCAAACCTGCAAGAACATTGGTGGCTATTGCCACTAAGAGCTAAAACCTGTTGGCAACAGGGTGGCCGAGGTTGCGTGCCCACTCTTCATGGTGTATAACAGTGAAACAACACTGAATGCTTCCATCTATATTAATATTTATAAATCTAGAGAAGCAAACAACCTTTAGCTAGGATAATGTGAGCAAGGACATGTGAGAGATGGATGATTTATTCTGTCAAGCAGACACAAGAGACTCACTACTAAAAGCAATAGGCCCGGTGTGGATAGACACTTAACAGCTGCAATTCATCGACTACAGATCCAATAAAAGAAGCAATGTGACATTATTATTGGTATCCCACTAATGCCACATTCAAAAAGAATAATTTAGATTAAGCAACAGCTCACGCAAATAATCTTCGTGGTAACTCAGTCACAAGCCTGGCAAGTTATATAGCACTTCAGCATGAAAAGATGTTTTTTCGATATTATTCTTAATAACATCCTTTTTTGGTATTCCGAGGGCTTTATTTCAGCTTGTAATCCAAAAGTAAAAGTTTTTCAGGATCTTTTGAAAATCAAAGCAACTGCCATGCACTAAGTTTCTCTCTGTCCTATCAATGATACCTTCAAAGTATTACAGAAGCTTAGTTTGATTGAATTCATACATTTTCCTTGAACAACCCTTTTATTTCTGTATGACTTAAATGATCACAGTGCATCAATTTCCAGGAATCATTAATAGCTCAAAAGCAGCTCAATTTAACATAAAATTGTTGTGGTTTTAGACATCTGATGGAGCACCCTAATGTAATAATAATGGTGCTATCAGTCCAATTACTAACAAGGAGCAGAAATGTCAAAACACCATCCCTTTTTCCTTTGACACTGTGCCTATCAGGCAACCAGGAATAAAAAGTTGTGACATCATTAATCCAGCTTCTTAGGGTATACGTGACTTAACTAATACCACTATTCATTTCAGTTTTCAAACTTCTGGCCTCGGACCACGGATTGGTGTGGATTTGAACCTGCCTCATGTATACTGATTTTTTCCCATGAAATTTTATGTTTCTTTCTGGTACTGATCTTCAGTACCAGTTCATAAATTCACTTAAATGATATCTTCTCGCGCTAACCAATTTAGAGCATCTCTGAAGTCCTGATGTAACCAGGAGATCTTAATATCCATTTTATTACATTCAAATAAATGAAATAGTTCTGCCTCTCTTGCTCCCTTCTGTGGCCTGCAATGTTGTTTGGGTAATCACAGGGTATCCACAACACCAAACTGCTAAACTTCCATACAAACTTTTTGGGCCTGACCTAATTTCACAGTACCCAGTGGAGCTGCACAAAATGTTACCTTGCATGCAAAAAAACTAAGGGCATGTCAAAACTATAAATACCTGCTTGTCAAAAAAATAGTGTAAGGACATGGTCCTACTGCAGTCCTAACACCCGTTTCTATTTTGCATTGTAGATGAGATCCAACATTAGCTTCTGTCTTGCAAGTCTTGGTTCAGTTCAGTGTGTTTCAAAGTGCAAATAAAACAGCGTTAGCTTATAAACACACTTTGGTTCTTTCTAAAAATAGGAAAGTGCTGGAGGTCACAGTGTAGAGAAGGAAACACACAGTAGAAGAGTGTAAGACATTTCAAACACTACTTGGAGACAGCTTTTAACACAAAATTTGCTTCAGTTTGGTGATTTCCATCTGCTTCTTTGCATGTGTCCTTTTAAAACTTTCTAAAGGATATTTGAGAAATGGAGTCTGTTTAAGAAATAAACAGAAACATTTTCTGATGGGAAAAAAAAAAAGATTAGTACTTTTGGATGATTTTTACAGGGCAAAACTGGCACTAGTGTTATGTTATACGCATTGCTGTGCAAGTCTGAATGATCTACAAAGATCTGCAAGAAAGTGGAATGAAGAAAGAAGTACAGTGAATACAGCATTAGACTAAGTGGAAATGAATTACTTATGGAGACTTTTATTATTTCCTTTTGATACATATGCTTCAATATAAGTGGTGGAACTCCTGGAGGAGAAAAACTGAAGGAGGATTAATTGTGTCTAGTCAACTACTGCCCAACATCCATATACACATTCTTAATCTCTCTAGAAAAGTACGTGCAAGGTCAGATGCAAAACTATGGCTGGTTTTGTAGGTGGGTTCTTGTCTTTACCATTGATTTACATTTGAGAACTTAATTAAACTCTATTCCTTTTCTTCAGTAACTGTTATTATCTAATCCAATTTGTCTGAATTGATTTTGTAAGTTGAAAATGTCAGTATGAATCACAGAATATTTGGTATGCTGGATAATAAATGTAATGAAAACAGAAACATTGGAAAACTAAAGAGGTGGCTGGTGGGTAAATACAAACCAAAGTAGGATTATAATCATAACGCAGGCTTTTCCTCCTCAGAGGATGGTCCTTCTCCAAATGCAAGATGTTTGATATCCCTGGAGGACATTACCCTCTGTTTTACTGCCGTTTTGTTAGAATGGATGTGCCTCTGGGAGAGCCAGTCACTTCCATCTACATTTGGGGTGGTTTGCTGTTATGCTAGCAGCTGGCTTAGAACGGATGTTAAAGACTGCTGTGGCATAAGAAAATACATCCTCCATATAACATCCTCCAAAAAGAAGCCCAAATCAGGTCAGATTGCAAGATTATATCACAATTTTTGCAATTTCTTAAAGAACATTATTAGTTTGCAAAAGTTGAGTGACTTCAATACATTTTGCTCCTTTTTTGTTTGCCTTAAAGAAAATTATTACTCTCCCATGGAAAAACATTTTCTCTTCGTGATACTTTCAAACTGTTAAGATATATTAATATGGATTTAGAAATAAAAATTGAGGGGGGATGAGATATGTTGTGAGGGGGTTGCACAGAAAGAAGAAAAAAAAAAAGCCAAAATAAAATTACTCTAGTAGCAGCTAAAATGTAACACCTAGGAACTACAGCAGGTCCTAGCTCCCCACTCACACTTAGTGTGGTGCCAAGATTCTAAAATACCGACAGTACTGCAAATAAAACTGTGAAACACACACCAAAATTATGCCTTTGGGAAGACAGTCTATAATATTACGGTGGCATCACTGCAAATGGGGAGCTTGAACAACTACAACACTTTCCATTCCTTCTGGGGAAAATATGGGAGTCCTCCTCCTGTCCTTACCTCCTGTGAGTGACTGGGGTGACTGCCCTCTCTTAATAAGCTACTTAAAGTCTCTCTGCATTTCAACCCCGCCTTCTCCTTCAGGAAATTCACAAGATTCCACTGACCACGGTGCCCAAACCTGCACCTTTCACTTGCTGTAACAGCAATGAATTCATTCCAGAACGCTGCTAGATTTGCTTTCACATTTAGACAGCATCATAAACAATTTCACAAGGTTATATTGTAGTTTCTATTTAGCATCAGTGGTCTTGTAAACTAATTATCAATCTCATTTTAATGTGCCAACTTTAAATATGTCCCCAAAACTCTCCTCTAGGTTAAGAGCCGTGCTGAAGTCATTGCTCACTAGTTTCAATATTTTCTGCAAACAGTTTAATTAAGCTGATCTGCTTTCACCAAGACAGTTTTTTCTTAGGTCAGACAAACAGATACTTGCTAAAATACACCCAGCAGGTTACACGCAGAGAATTGAATATATGACTGTATTAAAGGAATCCCTCATACAGTCAAAACAGGATTTCACAAAGAAGCATAGAAACACCTGATTTGGAAGGGATCTTTCAGATCAACCTAACAGATCAACAGCCAACCTAACGCTGTTGAAACCACCACTAAACCATTTCCCAAAGCACCCCATCTTTTAAATATAAAGATGGTGATTCCACCACTTCCCTGGGCAGCCCAATTGACAACCCTTTCTGTGAAGAAATTTTTCCTCGTACCCATCCTAAACCCTCCCTTGGCAGAACTTGAGGCTGTTTCCTCTTGTCCTATTGCTTGTTACTTGGGAGAAAAGAACAGCACCCACCTCTCTACACCCTCCTTTCAAGTAGTTGTAAAGAGCAAGAAGGTCTCCCCTCAGCCTCCTTTTCTCCAGACTGAACAACCCCATTTCTCTCAGACATTCCTCATAAGACTTTCACTCTACACCAAGGCTAGACAAAGTTTTAGGTGGACCAAGGGTATAGAATTTCATTAAGTTCAAATACACTGGGAAAGGTAAAGATGAAAGCCTAAATTTTCTCTTTGTAACAAAGACATGGGATTGAATTATGATGTCCAAGAGCTAAACCCCACAGCTAAAAATAATCCAATGTTTCTACAAAGAATTCAAAGAACTCAAACACTCACTAGCTATGTAAATTCCTCTACTAGTATACATCCCAACAGAATGAAAGACTAAAAGTCAGAATTATCCAACAAAACGTTCCTGAAGACAGTAATGTGAAATATCCTAAATCCAGACACAGCATACCTCAGAATTTGTCCTTTAGTATCTCAAACCATAAACCAATTGATCACCTTATTAAAAAATGCCATCTGACCAAATGTACCAACGTCTAAACTAAAATTACTCTGACAATTTGTAGAGTGACTGTGGGAGCACTCACAGGACTGCACCACTTCCAAGCAGTTAACACAGTATTTTGAAAACATGTCCTTCAAGGTCATTCAGTGTCCAAAGATGTCTAAGAAGATTTTTTTTTCATCACATATAACATACATGTGTCTCCCACACAATTCCTATTGGCAGAAAGCATCGTGTCTTTGAAAGCAGGGCAACATATACATTGACATCTCTTTATCAATAAGAAATGCTAAATCCACCATAGACAAAGGGGCTGAACCAGGTGCATTCAAAATGAAAGCCTAGGACAATTAAACAAAAACATATTAGGAAAACAAACTGACAGATGAATTACGTGGTTGCAGATGATTTTGCTACCGTAATTCTGAATGTGATCAACACTTTCCCATGAGGGGAAAAATAAATAAGAGGCATTTTTTTTGTGGTGGACCTAAGAATGGTACTTTCTATCTACCTACATACACAAGGCGCATGTCTGTGAGGAAACTGATCCTGAAGTGAGATTCATGAATCTCTAATAGCTTGAAAATGTGCACAGGAGACACTGCTGTGTGATGAAACAGTTTATCAGTAGGAGAAATTATTTTTATCTCTAATCAAGCAGGTATAAGTGTATGTAATCTAGTATTTCAACTCTCACCCTCCCCAACAAAGCACCCATCCAGAGCATATTTCCATAATTGCAAATGTCTTTTTCAACTTTGCAGGAAGAAAAAAAAAAATACAAGAGCTTTTTCAATGCATCCTAGATCTTACTCTAAGTCTCAAAAGGAAAAGTCTCATATTTTTATGCTTAAAAAAAAAAAAAGATTAATCTCAACAGGCAGTTGTCTCCCATGGATTATTAGGTCTCTCAAGAAAGCTTATATAACCCACATAGGTCTTATTATTAGCTTGAAAACCCAAGGAGACATTATTTTTCTCATAAAAGTACAGGGCCGTATTTGCAACAGGGGTTTGAAGATAAAAATTATTCCTGAGTTTTTCTCATTTCAAGACTGCTTCTTCCTTCAAAAATTCTTTTGACTTTTAACTCCAGCGTGTCCAGGAAGTCATTAGTGGGGGCACAGAAAGCACACCCTGCAGTACCAGATAGAGGAGGCTGGAGATACTGTGTGGGAACTTTTTTTTGTTATGATTAGCCTTTACATAAAAGTCAAAATCAAAGAAAATTTCAACTCATGACTCCAGGTGAACAACTAAAGAACAACTAACCTGTTGTAAAAATGGAAAAGGGCATTCTTCAGTATGGAGAGCAAAGTCTCTAAAAGTGTGTATTTTGTGGCACAGTCATACAACAACAAAAGAAGTGCAAGTCTGATTTTTTTTTTATTTATCTAAAAATTCAGAATGGATCCCATTTTCTACTTTCTTTGCTTTCTCAAAGCAAAGAAGCTCTCAAAAAGAAACTTTTATTTCTTTCTATATTTTTCACTTGCATATTTTTGTCCTTAACAGTCTCAGCATCTGGTGCTGTTCCCTTTTGCTGCTCTTGTGTTATCCCTCTTTTTCCACCCCAGCTTCTTTATCCTCTGAAAGCTCTCTAATCCTCTCAACCTCTTCTTCCATTTCTGGAAAATCAGCTCAGTTAAATCACCCATAACATCCAGTTCTGACATTGGCAAGTGTGTGTGGTCTAACTATATATGAAGATGGAAACGTATGTCAAAGATCCTTAGGAGATGCCAAAAACAGGAGAAACCACAGGAATTTGGATCTCCTTTCTCTGGCCCCTCTGAAAGGTTGTCCTGAGTCCACCAGATCCTGATGGGGCAAATGCAATAGGTGTCAAACTGAAATGAGTAACTGCAGCAAAAAGGGCACTTGCTGGTTTAGACCATGCTGATGATTAGATGGACAAGGAAGGAAAATGTCTTGTAGTCAAGATAATGAACAAATGCTGTTTCAGCTAAATAAGGACAAAAGAAAAGCTAATAGCAAAGCTGCAAGTCAAGTAAGAGACCAGAAGAGAGTATCCTCTGTGCTTTTAACACCAGGACAGAGCCCCGACAGCACACTTTCCACCCCAGAGAGGCTGAGGGAGGTCCCTGGATCTTCCCACCACTGCAGAAAGGCACCAGGCTGAATTGCTCTTTTGACCAACTGAGCAGAGATCTGGCGGTCTTGAATACCAGCTTGTCTCTGAAACAGAACCAAGACTTTCTGTACAAAGATGACTCAAATTTATACTTGGAATGTAATAGCCTAAAGTAACCAAGCAGCCTACTTTGCTGAATATTTTCGAGTGTTAAAAGGACATATACATATAACATAAAAACTCACAGCTATCTCCAGCCTCCTAGAGAGCAGGTGTAAGTCACACAAGATCAATAGAGCAATTAAGGATGACACAGTTCTGAAATCTTAAAGGAAATACTATGCCCATCATGGAAAGGCAGATATCAAGTGACCCGTTTGTGGAAATCAATTCTCTCAGACGTAAAAACTTGGCTGCAGTGAAAACAGTGCAATTGCTTCATTCCTGTACTTACAGCCTTTAATTTTTGTCAAAAGCATACATGGCAAAGTCTATGAAATGTTAAATGCTCCAAGAAATGACTGCAATTATCAGAGGGTTTAAAAATTTAATCATTAATACTATTATCTTAGACTTGCTAGACTTGGATAATCCTCAGTGACACTTAAAACTTTCATAAACAAAAAAATATCCTTTTAGGTTGAAAAGTAGTCCATTCATGCAAAAATAATCTACATTTCCCAATCAAAATTGGCTCAAGGGAGTTCTGCAGTTTTCTTTTTTTTTTTTGCATGCACTAATCTAGCAGATGCTGTCATTTTAACTCCTGTGAAGTGATTCTTATCCTATCTTGGTTATTGTATATTGTTTCTGTTCCTCTTAACATAGCTTTCTGGGAGTTCTAGCAAGGAGAAATCAGTATTGCTGCCAAACCAGCTGTTAAATGTGAGAAAACAATTCAAGACGACATTTCACAGGATATTTTCTATGATAGCATCTGTGCTTGATTATCTTACCAGCAAATTTTACAGATGTAAGATGTTCAATGTATAAAATGTTGTATCTGTCTGCTTGTCTATAGACTCACATGCACACACTCCCTAGTGCAGCAAGACTGACATTCAGAAATAACCCTAAAGGATAAATGAGACAGAATTTTTTTATATTATGAAGTCGCTGTTGTAAAAAAAAAAAAAAAAAAAAAAAGTGGCTCCTAAATTGTTGAGCAATTCATGTTTTCTGCTCCAAGGAACACAGCAATCTTACCTCAAAAGCTCTAAGGAGATTAATTCTGTGGGTCTTGTCTGCCAACTAACTAAACATCAGAAAGGCCAAAAATATTGCCTCTGTTGATCCTCAATTTTCTTTTTCCTTAACAATTAAGCCAAACTTCCTGGAGGAAAAAATGAGGATAGTTCCTCGTCTTTTTTCTGGAGAAAGTTTTGAAAGGAGAAAGTGCTGCAGTGTTTTTAAATAAATTAATGATAATAAAAAAAAACCCCAACTGTTAAACAAACAGTCAAAACAAACCCTATGCTAATATTTGTTATGTTAATGGAAATGATTCTTGGTTTTATGAGTTGTGCTCCTCTGAAACTCCACCTCCAATCTCGGCAGACCAAAGGCAGAAGCGAGTGCATTTATAAAAGTTACACTGTCGGCAATTATCAGTCCAAGCCATAATCAATTCAAGGAAAAAAAAAAAAAAACAGGAAAAATGAAACCACAGGGCAGCATTTCTCAATACTTTTCCAACAGAGCTGAGGAAAACATGAAAATCTTTTGACTTCTTTTCTAAGAAGTCTACTTCTACTATAAAAAGCTACTACACAAGTAGTAGCTATTATGGATACAAAATGCGAACATATATTATTCTGAGATTTGTCTCAATGTGTGTGCATATCCATGCATATGCATATTTTAGTCTTACATTCTATGAGAGCAAAAAGCCTGCCAGGAAAAATCTGCTAGAACAAAGAGAGATGAACCACATACCTCCAGCCACAAAAGCACGAGCTGCCCACAAACCATGAATCTGCCATCAACATCCTGCCAAGCTGATCACCCTTCCCTTCTCAAGAGGAAAGTAAAGTTGCCTACAGAACATTAGGATGTAAAAATGAAAAGCTGATTCTATTTTTCTTACACCAAGCAGCAGCCACGCACACAAGGAAGATAAAAACCTTAAAAGTCCAGAATATACAGTCCTTGTTGCACTGCTATATCTAATACACAGAAGTTTGAAACAGTTGGGTTCAAGAGGAGAACAACACTTAACATATTTCACTCCAAAAGAAACTGCTGGACAACAAATATAAACACGTGTACTGCCTGATATTTGCACACTATTATTTAATTTAACTTCATTAAGGATGAAGAAGTGAAGACAGCTACTTGGCTGTACTGTGTCATACACTACTAGAGGGCAATGAAAGGTCCAAGAAAATGGAAAGTTGAGCTGTTAGTCTGACATTACTCCATTTCACCAGCTAAAAAAAGTAAAACTAGAAATCTTAGAGGAATGAAAAAAAAAAAAAGAAGCTTAAGTCTAAATACAGATAAACTAGGCCAGACTGAATTATAGCAATTTCTGTAAAACCACTTTACAGGGCTTTGAATACCTATTACTTATAATAGCAGAAGTCTTTTTTCCTAAAAGGATATCTCCGAGTTCCTCTGACAGGTTTATCTTCATGATATATGGTCCCCCTGCCCTATTTTGCATAGTACAAATGAGACTATAGATGAAAATTTAAATGAGCAAAAACGTTATTAGCCCATGTTACAGAGCCATTCGTTCACTGTGCTTTATGGTATATATTTTAAAATAAAGGCTCTGCAGAGAAGAATGTAGGCATCTAAGAAGTAAACTTAATTTTCCATTAAAGACTAATTAAGAGAAAATCAGATGAGGCTGATAATTAAAGAGTTTATTTATATTACTGCAGTTAGAAAGAGTGAACCATCTTCTCCATGTCCCTCATCAAAGCAGCCAAGGGTAGTGATGAGGGGAAGGAAAACTCTGCAAGTAACAGCCTTCCTCTAGAAGGAAATTCTTTACCCCAGGACCTGTCGAGCACAGGTTTTTAATCCAACTGAACTCAGCACTGAGGAGATCAACTAATAGGAGCAAACATCTCCGTGGAGGCTGGGTCATCCTGAACATGTTCCTACCTCCAGCAGAATTGGCACACACTCCTGTCTGGCAACCAAAGCCAAGCGCCTGTTGGCCCAAGATCCCCTCTGGAAAGTTACTGGGTAGATTCACATCCATCAGAACTGTACCCTCTGCCGAAGGGGAAAAAAAGCAGCAGCAGTAGGTCAAGAGTGCCCTAGAGCATTCAGAGATTATAAATGCCGGAAAAGAAGTAGAATTTGAACTATTCATGTTTTTAAAACCAAACTTCTAAACTGGCCTGGGATTAGGACATGGAGGTAAAATAATCTTTTATCCCTTCCAGGCCTGAGAGTTGCCCCAGGAAACCTGGCCTTTGCTTGCAGTTCCTGCCACTATTTACTGAACTTTTCCTGTTTGCAGGGTCATGGCATTCACTGTTTACCTACCTCAACTAGGACTGTTAGGAAATTTAAATGACCAAGAAAGTTTAAATGGTATATCTATTCTTAATACACAATATATAATACGGGTCGGATACAGAGAGAAAAATCTTTGCTTATGAAAGTTCATTAAAACAAATGTAAGTTAATATTGTTCTGGAGCAAGGCAGGCAAATTATTTTACATGTTAATTATTACATGCAGCACCCACTGAGCAGCCAAACAAAGGACCCAGCAGTGGAAGTAGCAGTAACAAAATAACACACCTGAAAAACTGTTCCTTCATGGTTTCTACATTCTTCAAAAGAGCAGTTCCCAAAGAGATGGCTCTCACTGATCAAAGCCATCCTTCAGTCCAAGGCCCCACTCACTATTCTACCCTAGTCTGCCAAGTGACCATTCAACCACAAGGTTACAATTTGCTTCACAGATTTACGAGTGCTTAGTTCTTGCTTCCCCCTTCAACACACCAAGCTCCCCTCTGTAGTTTCTCTCTTCAGTTGAGATCCACTTATAGAACTGCAGGGCAAGAAGAAAATTTTCTTATTTCCTTAATCGTAATAGATCCTCGCTCTCCTGGATGTTTCTTCGGTGTAGTCTAATGAAAATTCATAGGACATCTGTTCATTTGTAACTAGAACAATTTCTACCTTGGAATTTTCTTTCTGCTTAAAAAACAGTGCAACACAACCATTCTATTTAAAGATTCTCCTAGAGATTATACTCAATCATCCAGTTGCTTGTGCTTTTTGCTATCAGACCTCATTTGCCTCATTATTTCCCATGCTTCTGAAAATCTGTTGTCCTTTTCCATTTCTCCAAAACAAGCCATAGAGTCTTCTTTCACAGTTCCCTGACATTTTGCAGGTCAAAATGAAGAGCCATCTGTTTTCCTTGGCATATAATTCCTGTTCTTCCACTTTAAAAGCAATACTATTTATTTACAAGCCTTAAGCTTCAAAATCCTCTTCATATTTTTCCTTCAAACTTTTTTATGATGCTCCCTTCATCATTTCTGTCAGCCTTACACGTTTAACCTTACAACATATTATAACTTACTTTTATTAGTCTTTTACTTGCAGGTTGAGGTTGAAATAATTTGTGATGCATTTTGTAACATTCTCAAACTGACAATTATTGTCTAGGCTCCTTCAAAGTCTATTTCTCAGTCTTCTTTTCTTAAAATATATAGGAAATTCTATTTTCTGGCTAGTAGCTAAATGCTTCCAGACATCTTCCTGCAAACTTAGTCTGTCTTTCTTTAGTTCTCAAGTGGTAAATAAGGAAACATCAAGATTATCTCCCTTAAGAGGAAAGCTGAGAGAGCTGGGACTCTTTAGCCTGGAGAAGAGAAGGCTGAGGGGACACCTTATCAATGCATACAAGTATCTAAAGGGTGGGTTGAAGGAGGAGGGAGCCAAACTCTTTTCAGTGGTTACCAGCTCAAGCTGGAACACAGGAAGTTCCACTCAAATATGATAAAAAACAGCTTCCCAGTGAGGGTGACAGAGCCCTGGAACAGGCTGCCCAGGGAGGTTGTGGAGTCCCCTTCTTTGGGGATTTTCAAGACCCACCTGGATGCCGTCCTGAGTAACATGCTCTAGCTCTGGGCAATCCTGCTTCGGCTGGGGAGTTGGACTAGATGATCTCTATGGTCCCTTCCAATTCTAAAAATCCAGTGAAATTCAGTGAAATTTTACGGAAAAAAAAAATCTCGTAATTTTTTTTATGGGAATAAACAGATAAGTTTACTATCAAAAATCACTGTAACTATTTTGAGCCCCTTCTTAAAGGCACCATAATATCCCTTACCAAGTAGCTTAACATATCTGAGGAAACAGGGAGAACGACAGTTCTAAAAAATAAAATAATATAGCAGAATTTTATCTTTTCTGCAGTAGCTAAACAAAAAGTTACCCTTGAACTGAGTACCACCAGCTGTCTCAAATCTGTATCCTATGCGTGTTTCTGCAGAACTGGGTCTTGATGGCTCAGACTGAAGAAATGAATCATGTGCCAATCCTTCTAAAATACACTGTGCAGTAGTATCAGGCATGGACTTTACAGCAGTGAATGTCAAAGTTTGAGTTATTCTTAAATTTACCATATAACCAGAACCAGTGTCATCGCTTCCAGATGCCATTAAGTCCCCTTGCATTAATCAAGTCCCCTTGATTAATGGGTCTATTAGTTGGGAAGGCTCAGCAGGCAAGTGACATAGGTCAAAGCAGCATAAGTGAAGCAAAGATTTAGGGGGCAAAAAGTACATAAGTGAAACAAAAGTTTGAAAAAGCCATAGTAATCTCAACAGGAAAGGATATGCTAATTCAAGTTATTCTTACACTGACAGATTGCTAACGTTTTGGGAACAGATGTACAGTTCACTATATAGAAATGGCCACAACATCTACTCAATTAACTGAACGCCTCAAACGGTGCCCTCATTAACCATAACATCCTCCGTGGACTTCATGGAGTGCAGAAGACATCTTGACAAATTAAAGTGTCTGTTTTCTAAAGAAAATATAAATTTATGTTAGCATAAGTAGCATTAGAACTCCTTATAGTTCTAATTTAGTAGCAATTGTGAAACATTGTGAAAAAAAATTAGAATTATTCTATATTTTCCCTGGGATTTCCCTCATCCAGGAAACTCTGCTTAAACACCAGGCAAACAGCAATTTTGTATATATTGTAGATTATTGTAGAACTTGATCATTCATTTGAATTTCAGTTATTTTAAAAGAAAATTCCATGCAAAATTTAATCTTAGTAATAAAAAGGCAGTTAATACTGAGGGAATTAATCAAATTGCAATAACATTAGACAGCAATAACCACGAGCAGGTCACAGAAACTTTGACACCTTTTCTGTGGATTTACTGTCTTATTTAAGAAAATTATTTGGAAAGATTTTAATTTTTCCCTTAACTCCTATAGGCCAATAGGATTGTAAACTAGCATTGCTAGTCCCATATTCAATTTTATATGACAATCATTGTCTCGATTTGATGTGATTCTGCATAGGGTTAGCTAGTTTTGTAAGAAAAGTACTTTTTCCTGATAAAATGATTGTATTTATTACTGGGATCTCACAGCAGCAAGGACACCAAGAGTCCCCAAGACACCAGGATGAGAGCTTTCTCGTTGCTGAACTGAGATGCAGACAACCATTTCTTGAGACAGGCAGGAATAACTCTCTTATATTTTAACACATTCAGAAGAGAACCCGACACCTTCCCTGAAATGCTGTTAAATGTAAGAGTTTCTTTATTCCTTGGAGTCTGCAGAAACACCCAGTCTGTGAAGCCAGAAGCACCCTTTGTTTTCTAGAATAAAGGGTAGGCAGCATTTATTCTCTGAAATTTTCATATGGAAATATGATGCATAAAGAAACTCCCGCTTCAAATGGCAGTAGGAATGAGACTCTTCTATTTTACTTAGATTTACTTAAAGCCTTCAAATATAATTTTTTATTCTCTTCTGCCTTCTCCAAAGTACGGAGATTTCCTTCCATACTTTGCATGAGAGGCAAAGCACTTCTATCGACCTTTCTGCTTTGAAAGCTGCTAGAAGCCCTAATGCATTCCTTCTATCTTGTTTTTTCCATCAGCAGGGAAGCAAGTTCCTTTACCCAAAACTCAGAGGAGTAATTGGCCTCAGTTAAAAAATTGGCAAAAAGCCCAAGCCTGTTGACTTTCAAAGCATTCACAAAAAGACCAGTTGTTTACGCCAGGCTTTTCAGAAAGGTAAATGAGGGTGACTTGTAAATTAAGGAGAAGAAAAAAAGCAGAGAATTTTTAAGAAATTGGCATAAACTCCTGGAAGCATCTTCTACAGAGCTTCCAACTCCCCAGTGTGCATTACTGGAAAGGCAGAATGGAGGTGGTTACTGTAAGGTTGCTTGGCTTAGAGTGATTTCCAAAGAGCATTTACTACCAAGAATGAAATTTATGAAGCAAAAAAAAAAAATAATTCTCATAAATTAAGGAATGAAGCGTGATTTCTGTATAGACAGGGAAGTGAGCTGGAAGTGAGCTCCAGAGCGTTCAGAAAGAACACAAAAGCATAAATAACCAACTTTTCCATCTGTGCCTCTCCTATGTCCACAGAACTAGTTTCACAAATTTGAGGAGTTAAATAAATTCTGACGACAGTTCAAACTATGATTTAAGACAAAGCAAAGACCAGTAGAAGACCTCAAATACACTTTTGTCAAGGAAAAAGTGTCCCTTAGCTCACAATCAAGCTGTTAGAATGAAAATGCTCCTTGTACTGAATATGAAAATATAGAAAACAGTCCTGAAGCAGAAATGCATGCTTACAATTAAGTCCAAAAGCCTATAAGCCAAAACTCAACAGCAATAGACCAAAACCAAAAGTAATAAAACTAGCAATTTTAGCAACCCTCTACAATAAAGCACCATAATTTGACCTAGCTAACGCTACATACACAGCATCTTTCATCACTGTCACGTCCAAATTACTTTTTTTAGAAGGATCTTTCTGCAAGATTCTAACAAGAGGGTCAGACCTTAGATGTCATTCCACCCCAGACTATTGAACGGTAACTGCTTGGGAACATCAACCTGAAAGCAAACAAGGTGTTTATTTTAAGTGGTCAGAGGTGGACAAGCCTGTGGGAGGAAGAGGAAAGTTAAAAGCTTTGAGGAATCAGGAGATTAGACTCATGGCTTGCAGGCATGAGCTAAGGAATACGTGAACTTAACACATGACTAATAAACTGAAAAGACACGAAAATAGCCATTGCTCGGTTACAAAGCAAAACAAACCTTTTTCTCAGTCAAATAACTGCTTGCATCGCAGGGGCAAGAGAACAAAAGGGTACGAAATGTGAAGAGCTTTGCAGGTAACAGACATCTCTCAAATGAATACAGCAGACAGACAGCTACTGAAGCCAAACCACCCAGAAGCAAAGGGCAGGAGGCGGAAGGACTGAATCCTTCATTTCTATTTAAACACCAAAAAACCCAACATCACCAAACAATGCAGAAACCGAACAAAGATATTTTGGGGGTGAAAGCAGATTAATATCTTTCTACTATACTCAATACCTCAGCAGAGTCCTTCAAGTCCATTCTGAAAACGGGGTTCTTGAACATACTCTGAAAATTTCCTTGAGATTTTTATTTTAAATTCTTAGTTCAGTTCTATTTCTTAACTGAGTAGTAATCGAGGCTGGAGGTCTGGTAGTAATCGAGGCTGGAGGTTTAGCACAAGGAAATAAGCTTTTGAGGCTTAGCACTACACAGGATCTCCAGAAATTAATTACATACTTGTGTTATTTATTATGTATTGATTATATATCTCAAGGGAAAAAAAATGCATGCTACAAAATACTTGGAATTTGGTGCAGAGAAATCCGAAAAGAAAGTACTTGGCATCTATTTTTGATCCTCTCATTGACTTAGAGCATTATTACACAAGAAAATCCAACAAAATCCAATATGAAAAAAAGCCTTCATAAAGTTTGAGAAATTGAGGAAACAAATAAAGAACCCCCAGGCCTGAGATATCCCATCAGTAAATACACAACAAAGTCCATGGCCTATAACATGCTGGAGTCATTTTTAATGCAATATTCCAAGTATGCCTTCAAATACATTCTTTGCCTTTTTCTCTAGTCTGAACTTTATTAAACTCCTTGCATTTTTTTCCTAATGCAGACTTACCTAATGATGGCAGAAATAAATTAGCAAAAAAGAAAATAAACTTTTAAGTCAGTAAGTTGACAGGGGAAAAAAAAACTAAAATCCAGTTAAACTATTTTCTATTACTGAACCACTTTTTTTTTTTCTATAAACTGAATTTCTGGGAGCAAACCGTTGTTGTATATCATAGGAAATAGCACACAGAAAAATGATCACCAGTTTTGACAGCTTACACGCCTTGTATATCAGTAATTGACATTCATTTGGGACCCATTCTTTATTTTTTTGGAAATATTTCTCCTGGTGCTTGCTAATTAGGCATTTGAGAGTAAAAGCAACCTGTCATCTTAATGTCACTCTGTATCTAGACACAGGGAAAAAAAATACAACAGAAACCATAATCATATGTTCCTAAGAATGCCGAAACATAAACAAAAATGGGAACGTATGGCCTTTGTGGGTTAAAATATCCCCCTGGAATTTTTTCTCACTGTAGTTCTGTATTGCCTGTCTGTAGAATATCTTCCGGAATCCCACTCTGCAGTACAGCAGTTACTGGCACAAGAAGGACATTTGTGAGCAAGTGAAAACCAAAGGAGCATTCACTGGCATTAGTGTGAGAGTCACCTGCACCCTTTGTCACCTGCACTGCAAAATTAAAAAAAAACCAAAGCCAAAAAACCCCCCAAAAAACCCAAACAAACCCAAACCCCTCATTTATTATCAGCTCTATACTTGTCCAGTTCAAGTCTTCATGCCTTCTCACTTTTCCTGCAAGTTATTTTTCAAATTATGATGCAGTATAATGGAATTGTTCAAAATACAATTTCAAAAGAAAGATACAACCCCCTGAAAAATTGTCTTCTAAAAAACAATTACCTAAATTTAAGTTCAAAAAAAAAGGATGTGTAATTTCTTTTCTTTCCCCCCCCTCCCTGATAGTACAGAGTGAAACAAATTAAATTTTATAAACACCCATCTGGGATTCAGGATGTTTGATTGCATTTTTAAAACAGAGGGAAATGAGAATGAGTAGTTTACTTGAGCAGTTGGTACAGTTCTAGGCCTGGAAATTTATCATAGTTTGCCAAGTAATTGAAGCACTCAGTTTCCAACAGCTACTGCTCTCGGCCTGGGGAGGCTCTGAGGAGGGGAGAAAAAAAAAATCTACAAAAAATTACACATGATGAATTTTTAGTAGTCTCAATATGGTATTTTTTGAGACAGTGTACTGGGCAACAGACTGCCTGAGAGAAGGGAAGGTTAACAAACCAGGTAGTAAGAAGAAGTACCTATGTTAAAGGTGACCTTCCCAGAAGAGGTATTCCAGTCTCTGGCTGGGATGAGGAAAGGCTGTCACTGCTATAGAATTATATTAAAAGTAGCTTATCATTCACTTCTGAAAGAGAGTTGTCCTGGCAACTCTGCTTTGTATCGAGTCATTTGCTACAGCACTTATGCATTTGTATGCCTTTGACGTATTTTCTTGATTGGACTTTTCAGGAATCCATTGCTGAGATGCTAAATCTTTAATCCTACATCATAAGACAGATACCGAGCTACTTAATTCTACCAGAATGACTTCTGCTCCGGGACTGCAAAGGATCAAAGCACAGGCAGCAGTTTTATCGATGTTTTCTTGGACATCAGCAGAATGTAGGCACCAGAGTCCGAGCGCACTTACCCATGGGCTGAAATAACTTGTCCTTGGCAGGGCACTAGTGGTGGAAAAGAAATCTGAAATCTTAGTTTTTTCATTCTAGTCAACTGTGCCTTGTTTTAGAATGACAGATCTTTATGATTGCCAGTGGCATCTGCAGAAGAATCTCCGCCAGACATTACTGTGTCTCCCAACCCACTGGACCAAGAGACTCATATTTTCCTCATGTTGCATTTAGAAGAAATTCACGGTGGCTTACATAGATATACTCTGCCTTGGTAATGTGTTTTAATAGCTTATTATTCCAGTTGAAAGTAAAGAGAAAAGAGGAAAAAAACCAAACCAAAACAACAACAACAAAAAAAACCCCAACAGACTGGATGTAAAGAGAACACTGATTTCTCGAGGCAGGTCTCCTGGCATCAGTTCCCTTCAGGACGTGTCTGACCTCTTCATTTGGACTCAGTTCTTTAAGGAGACAGCCAGACTTCAAAGTCTTAGTTTCACTCTGCTCTCTCTTAGCTCAACTCGACCAGGTAACAGCAAAACAAAAATATGACATATTAAGCAGGATTTACAGATACTTAAAAAGAAAAAACACAACTCAAAAGGACAAAGGCAAGAAATGGAGTAGAAGCAACTGGTCAGACATCGTGGCAGAGGAAGGTTACGATGGAGGGATCCCTATGGGGTCAATGCTAAGGCTCTTACGTTCAACACATTCATAAATGCTCAGGAGGATGAATGATGAAGCTAGTAAAATCTGTTTATGATATTCAGTCATTCATTGAAGTGAAAGGTTAGTGCAAGAACTCCAGAAGTACCACAAGGACCTGAATGACTGGGTGATGAAATATTGAACAATAGTAAGCAAATGAAACAACATCAACAAACAGCATGAGGCAGGGAGGAAAACCAACTTTAACTCACACCAAAGAGGGCTAAACTCACTACAGACTACAGCCATTGCACAATGGAAACTCATTCTCTTAATTCATACTTCTAAGAAAACACCAGCTTATCAGCACTTAAACCAAAAAAAAAACCAAACCAACAAATACAACATTAAGAATGATTATAAAAGTATTAAGGTCCCTTCCAACTCTAACCATTCTATGATTCTAAAGCATTGAAGAGCAAGCATATAGAACTGTGAAAAAGAGAGTTATTACATTTTATTTACTACAAGACATCCTGGTCTCATCAGGAAATCAGCATGAAACAAAGCACTGAATCATATGTAACCAGGTACTGCACTACCTGAAGAAACCACTGTGAATATCAAGAAAAAGAATTTGAAATCTTGGTATATAGCATCGGCTTTGCCAGTTCAAACCTATCCCACTGCAAAGAATGAAAATAAGTGATTCTTAAATGGATAGAGATAATTCAGCTAATTCAGAAAATGTAAGTTGAGCACTAAACAGCCCCCTAACTTCCAGCAGCACTTCCTATACCATACTCAAATCTGCGGGCAGATTCATGGATTAAACAGAGTTGGAAGGGACCTCTAGAGATCATGTAGTCCAACTCCCCTGCTAAAGCAGGATTGCCCAGAGCACATCACTCAGGATGGCATCCAGGAGGGGCTCGAAGATCTCCAGAGAAGGGGACTCTATGACCTCTCTCAGCAGCCTGTGCCAGGGCTCGTATAAGTGTTATATCTCTTATGAGATATAAGCATAGTGAGGTTCTTCATCATACAGGTGGGAAGAAACATGGAGGAGGATATATTGATATATACCATCAATCACTGTCTTTCCCATGCCTTCTAGACACAACTAGATGTGTTTGAAGGCTTTTTCCCACAAATCCAACACGCTTCCAGGTAAGTATACAAGCAATTACAGTGTACCAGTGCCTTACTTGATCAATGTCATGTGGAATGCCTCATCTCCAGGTGTACACTTTGGTGATATTTTTAAATACTTGTGTTGCAATATTTTGCAATAGTACTTTAGTACTTTAGGACTCAAAATCTGGCATTTGCTGCTAGTTAGCTAAACATAAAAAACCAGTAGAGAACACAAGCTGAAATCTTGCACTGCTTGGAAAAAAACAGTGTTGCAAAACCAAAAGTGTCTAGAACTTTT
The DNA here is from genome assembly GCA_004320125.1 of Scolopax mira. NCBI lineage: Eukaryota > Metazoa > Chordata > Aves > Charadriiformes > Scolopacidae > Scolopax > Scolopax mira. The sequence goes on along the minus strand of BJBW01003241.1, from coordinate 14,213 downwards.
ATTTTTTGCTCACACACAATGAGATAGTGCCTATCTATCTTACGGGTAAGATATAACAGAAAAAAAAAAATCTAAATTCCCTCAAATCTAAATCTGCTTACTTAGATTAATAGCAATGCAGCTAAAATAGCATCCTTAAATACTTGTATTTAAATAAACGTCCTTCTTATATTGAAGTAAACAGTCAACATAAAAGCACCAAAAATTCTAGATACTCTGTTATTACATGGTGTTTTACTTATCTGTTCACTGATGAACCCTACCTGGTAAGATAGAAGATATATATTTAAGAGTATGAATAATAGTGTATTAAGTAAAAAAGGGCACATGCCAAATCACCTATTACAATGTCAAGATGAGTATAAGATGAACCTTTAGGAGAATTCAATCTTTTTGGAGGACAGTTTTCTTCCCTGATGGAAATGAGCACCTTTTGCTATACAGTATGACTTGACTGATAAAAACATTTCAGCAGAGTAGTCGTGAAAGAACTGGCCTTATTCCTACACTGTCTCGAAGGGATGACATTTCAATTACTGACACAGTATGATACTGTACAGACAACAGGTAAGTAATTTAATAGATCGGTCCAGAACTCCCTGTAAGCAATACATACAATTCAATTAGTTTCTCACAATAGACTACAGCGGTTATTTGAGGAGCTTTAAGCACTTCATCTGGTAATTCTTCACAGGGGCAGGAATGCCCCGCTGTTTCCATTCACATCTATCACTCAGCATTAAAGTTTCAAAGCACCGTGAACGTGGAGAGGAGGGATGTGGTAGCACCGGGGTTCACCCGTGTGCGGTGAGAGGGTGAGGGCCTGGATCATGAGGATGTTTCCAAAACCATCACTCAGGGTCAGCAAATTGAAAGGGAGCAGTGACTGTCAGCCACCACCAGCATTTCACTCTGCCCCAACCTGGATTTTAGTTCCTGACGTAACTCTGAACTCAAAAAAACAGTTTGGGTTGTTTTTTTGTTTGGTTGGTTGCTTTGGTTTTTTTAAGGAATAAATATTTCTACAATGTATTTTAGAAAAATCATGGGTTTGATAATTTTGCCTTAACCCTCAGCACTCTTAGCATAGACGTATCAGAGTCTGTGCACAAACACACACATTGTTATATCCTACTCTCACTCCTACTGCTCTTCTTTTTCCTTCATCTCCTCTCCTCATCCTCATTCTCCTCAGTATGTGCAAGTGTTTTACTTCAGGTAGATTTTTTTTTTTAAAAACATCTTCTTTTAGCATCAATTTGCATCTAATTTTCTTTGTTTGGCTGCTTTTTAAAAAGTTATTAACTGACTGAAGAAATTAAAAATCCTCTTGCTCTCGCTAAAAAGCTCTGTCACCTTTTCATGGCTCCTGAGGAGCTGTGCACACAGGAGGACAGTTAAATATTAATTAATCAGCAAGGTGGAATAGTTAAAATTAATTCAGTCTCTGTTGAGACTCACTCAGAATTTAAAAAGACTTTGTTTGGTTTAATTTCCTTGAGAAATGAATTATGCTAAATTAAAGTATGGTCACTTCAGTTCTGACTCTTCTGAAGTGTTACAGCTTTATTTCATTCGAATTAAATCTGCAGATGAAAATATTCCTTAGATTTCTCTTCTGTTGCTACTCCTTTCCTGAACTCATAACAAAAGTTCACAAAAGTTGCACTAGGCTCCAGTGCAGCAATTCAACAGGAGCTTATCACTAGGGGTTAATATTTATTTGTCTGGACACAAACACAATATTTTGGGGTAACAGACTAAATGAATGTAATAGTTAGACTCACATTTACAGTAATTTTATGTGTATTTTCTACAAAAAGTTCTACAGGTTTTGCTGTCACAGATTCAAGGCATCATTGCTAGAGACTTAGACTGTACTGACTGTACCTGAATAAGAAATGCTTGAACATGAGCACATTTAAAACTTGTGAGTGAATACAAAGATTTTGAATATGGAATATAAGTAAAAAATAATTTTTTCCATAATCCAGGAAAATCTACATCATCAGCATTAGCACTTACTACACATACTCTACCTGATTAACAATGAAACTGACTTTTTTTGCCTCCCAGCTGGAGGCACCTGAGCACCTAAGTCAGTACCACATTTGACCAGCAACTTTACTCTCTTGAGTGCTGCAGAAACCAGATTCCCCTGCATCAAGACCTTGACCCCAGGGACTCAACCGAGGAGAAAAACCTCAGCTAGGATTTAAAAGAACTTCTCCAAATGATGTAATGAAATGTAGTCATTAGACCGAAGAATCCATGTACAAACTTCTGAGGAGTAAATGCCATAAAAAGCTTTATTCATATTTCCAGAGTTGAACAAGGACTCTACGTCATTACCAAGGGACAAGAGGCAAATCAAGAGTTTGGTGTTACACTAAGTGCATCACTCTATTTAAATAGTCAACATCTAAACAGAGATGCCTAAGAATCTACAAGTAGAATTTAAATGAATTGGCCATCATCTATCTCTAATGCTCCTATGAAATTCAAAAATTAAACTATTACGTGAAGGAAAAAATATTTTCTTAATGCAGATTCACATTGCAGACTGTTACATATGAACCTGTGGTTATCCCAGTTTTGAAGAGACTGCCATTCGTTAAACTAAAAGTTAAATTACATACTATTACTGCAGTCCCCTAAAAGCATATGCATATATTGTCATATTTGGGTGAACTACCTGACTGGTAATGGTAAGCTCACCACCTGTCCAGTTAAACACAAAGTTCTTTTTTCCCAGCATTCACCACTTCGTGTTAATCTACATTGAATTTTATCTGCCATTTACACTCTTTGGGAATCATTGCACAAGATCTGTCTGCAATGGAGAGGGCCTCTAAAGTGAACAAAACCCCAACTCAACCACCAAAGAACAGTCTGTGTACTCTACGGTAGCATTTATTACAGTTTGCATCCAAATTTCTACTGTAAGGATACTAAGGGTAGGTTTAGACTGAACATTAGGAAAGAATTTTTCCACAGAAAGAGTGGTCAGACACTGGAATAGGCTGCCCAGGGAGGTGGTTGAGTCCCCATCC
>BJBW01003241.1:330-10356 GCA_004320125.1 Scolopax mira | reverse complement strand
TATGCAGGATTATAAAATTTGAAGTTGAAACATTTTGCACAACACTGAGTTTTGCAGATATTGCTCAAAGAAAGAGGGATATGTAAATTGGGGGAAGCAAAGTCAGTCTATCTAGACCATTTTCTGAAGAGGGGAAAATTTGTAATTTGAGAGTCATTAGCAGGGGTTTATTATCATATATTTTCTAATTAGCTACATTACTTAAAATTTAAGTGATCCTCTACAAAATCTCTGGAAGTTCACAGTAGGTCTGCAGCTGCAGTGTGTGAGAGGTATATAGCTAGGATTGATTTTTTGGGTGAACAAAAGAAATACAAGCTACTTCAAGCTTGAAGCAGAACGTAGCATAAACGCACTAATTTATGGCATTCTCAGCACTTTCTACTATTTCTTTCAAGCCAACTGCTGCTAAGTTTAATACATCTTGGTCTTTTGTCTCAGAGCACTGTCTATAGCACAGTCTACTTCTAAACAAAATGCCTCTAGGAAGGGTCCTATTTGTTTAGGATAACATAAAAAAAGGTGTTTTCAAAAGCCAGGTTCTCAACCATGCAATAAACCAGAAATCCTAGAAACATTATAGGAGGACACAGGCAAAATTCAACTAATAAATCTGCCAAGAGAACTTACCAAAAACTAAATTTAAGTTGGAAGTGGGGGTGAGGTTTGTTTATGTTAAGGTATTTTTCTCTCAGTGTCTGATATTTCACATTTAGGTGCCTCAGTCAACTGGTAGTATGAAACTTAGTCAAAATCCAACTTTGAAACATTTCTGCATCCTCCTCACACTTTCATAAATGTGATATCTCTCTGAGGGAGACTAAAGTGAGGACCTCATGGACAAAAGGTATCAATGCTAGTCAGGAACTTGAGAAAGCATAAAGTTCAAGGTAGGACATCAAATACCATCTCATTGGTTTCTTTAAAATGAATAAGGCTCTTTCCCTAAGCAGCACATGACAAAGATTTCACCCTTGCATATTAGAACTTGTGCAATTATATACATAGAAAGAGAGAACAGTGCACTTCTGTATATGAAAAATATCTGAAATCCTGGAGGTTCAAACTACCTCACATAGGCAACAGACAGATGCAGACCTTAAAGCTGAAATTCTTTTGCTTGGAAAAAAAAANNAAAAAAAAATTCTTTTGCTTCAAAAAAAGACTAATCAGGTTGATGATATCAGAGAAAGATATCAGCAACACAAAAAAAAGAAAAGCATTTGGAAATATATGAAACTCCCATGAATGTTGACAGTTTAGTTTTTCCATGACATTTTCAAGCTACGAGCTCCTTTTTAAATAATTTTGTTTTAGATCTTATTTGCATAAAAAGGAGAGCATCCTTTTCATCTGTTCTCTTTGTCTCATGTTGTTTAGGATTATTTTGATATTCTGGATTATTGTTTTCTTTGAATTTATTCTTCAGATTTCACATATATTATTCTTCACATTTCATTTTACATGTGTTTTCAATAGAAGTTAATGGAACATTATTAACCTGCATTCAAAAATCTGAAGTCGTCTTCCCTGGTTGTTAAGGTTCCTTATTAACCCCATAATAACAGAGTAGACTTGATTAAAGCTTTCAAATCATCATTCTTCCCCTATTTAATAGATTTTGTCCAACAGTCACCTGTAACCACTACTTCATCTCTGGCTGGAGATGAGCATCATTGTTAGATGTTCAGTGATGAGCAAAGTGCTTTTATTATAGCTTGGCTCTTATTTTAGAGTTTCATCCTGGGAAATCAAAGAAGAGAACCAAAGAAGATAGTAGAAATTCTATGGTTGTATTAGAACTGATGAAGAAAATTTTAAAGTGTCATCAGGGAGATGGCGCTGAGAACTCATTAGAGTGAAGTTTCTTCACTGTGCTTTCTTCATTACACACTGTAGGGTAATTAAGCAGCACAATTTTTTTTATGGATTTATGCAAGTAAACAGTGCTGTAAATTCTCTTCTCTCAAGAGTCTACCCTGTACTATTTCTTAAAAAAAAAGAAATCCTATGTTTGTAATACAAGAAAATACTTGAGAAATGAAAACTCATTGCAGTGGACACACAATGATCCTCTGAAAATCGTTTCATACGATCAGTGAAAAGTGATGCAGAAGCATTTTTAGGGGGTTTATAACACATAGTTTTGCATGAAAGATATTCCTCTTCCTAAGGAGGACAAAGAAAGAGCTTTTTTCCCCCCTCTTTTACCCAGTTCAAAACAGTTTGAAGTGCCAGAAAAAACACACATAGAAAACTCCAGTGCTGTCCTTCTGTCCACTGCCACTTTTCAACAAGAATTTATAAATACATTGAGAGAACAAAGGCAGGGCTATTCAGTTAGGAGCATACTCCTGAGTGCTAAAGTTATTCTTTACTAAATCACATCCGACGTGCCACAGGGTGCCCTAAACTCACAGCAACGTGTCCCTGCAGGGAACAGCACAGTGACTGCTCCATTGTGAGAGCAAGGAAAGAGAACAATTAAAACGCTGGTTTGATAGGCCTCCTTTTCCCACTTCATCTAACTCACCCTAAAGGAGAGACAGTTTTGCAGTCAAGCACTCAAATCACCTCATGAAATTATGGGAGACTGGAGAAGAGAAGAGCATTGCGTGTCTCTAGGGAACTACGCAGAGATCCAAGTGTAAAAGTGCAATGCACTCCTTTAGTGCATTTTCAGCCCCTGAAAGACTGAAAGGCAAGGGTTAAAGTACATTTTGCCTGAACTACCTTAATTACTCACAGTAATAAATTGGCATTCTACTGCACACTCCTGACAAAGTTTTAAATAAAACTCAAAATCTATTCAAAGGTATCTGATGAGCAACTGACTGTTAAATGCATCTAATCCCTGCAGGAGACAAGGGCAGATGGAACATCCAGGTACACCCTGGCAACTGTTCCAGTGTTTCATACCAGTTTCTCAATATTTCTTGGTTTGTCACCTCCTTCGCTTGGGAGATGACAAAAGGTCTAGCTGACAGGTTGTCTTAGTCGAGTTCAGGAGCGTCATGAGATGGTGCATGGACATTCATGGAACTGTTGTGGGAAACACAAAGTTCACGTGCAGGGGACTAAGGGTCCATCACCTAACCAACCGTTGCTGGTGCTTCTGGTTTGTGAGCACCCACTGCTAGTACTTCAGAAGGCACAGATTTTAAATAAAAAAACTTTATTGAAAAGATAAACAATTTCCGTTTATTACCTAATTGTATTGCTTGCTGTGGGTTAATAGATCAGAGGCACCTATCACCATTTGGAGGCCTTGTTTCAATCAAAATGCTCCAGCACAGGTTCCACTGCTGCTGCTTCGTCTACAGCAATTGCACAATTTGCTTAAACACCATTTTTGCTTGTGTAAAGGTAAAGGCTTATTTCCACTTTATTTTGTACAACTTTGGCACTTCTGTTTCTTTTGTAAAGGCAGCTGGGAATTATTTATTCCCTTTCATGCTTTCTCATGAAGAGCTGCAGTTATTATATAAATTTCCTTCAATTTTCACTTTCAGAAGATACAAAAGTATTCCTGTGGCTCAGAGGCGGCCTTAACAAGTTACTGTACTTTCTCATTCATTCACTTTGCTATGTATTAAGCTAATAAATCTAAGGCAATGCAAAAAATCATCAATACAAATCCAACATGAAATCAAAACTGAACCAGAATTTTAACAAGTTTTTTTTTTCCTTTGTAATTTTTTCCCCTTACTATTGAATTTTTATCCTATTACAAATCCATTAACCAAATGATTCACATATTCCCATTTCTGGTTTCTATGTTGGTTTTTTTATTCAACTGTCAGTCCTGCACAGTTTACCTGAAAAAGTTTTCAGAGACCAAAGTCCTGGTGATGAAAACCATTCTCTTGCTAGAAATTCCATCTAAGGAGAAAAATGCAAGGAAGTCTAATTTGACTTCTTTTCAGTACCCCTTTTAGTTAAAAACTGTGTCAGGAAATATTAAAAAAGCCTTTCTTTAGAACCATAATTCCTAAAGTCTCAAAAGGACATGGATTTGGTGATAGATGCTAAAGGACCACACGGATCTGGTTTCCACATCACACCAAGCATCTCAGCCAAATCACAGCTCTGTTCACTGAAGATGTGAAGTGCTTCTCGCTTTCAAGCTCAGAAATTTAAAATACAAGAAACTGAGGCTTTTAAATTCCTCAGCCAACCTAAGTGCCAGGCATCACTGGCCCAAAAGGTGTTTGATCAACCCATTAATTAGTACCTGAAGTGCCCAGACAGGGGCTGGCTGGGACCTGGAGCAGGACAAACGAGCAGCTCGAAGGTCCTGAGCAGCAAAATTGTGCCAGAGTCAGGCAGGTGCCAGGGGACTCTCAACCACTGCAACCCTCTGGTTTTTATCCTCCACTGCCAGAATCTCTAAATTCCTCTCAACTAACGTTCTCAAGCAGCATGTGATAGAGTTGGCAGTGTGCATGGAGACTACCTGTTCTGCAGTTTAAAACAGTGTTACATTAATATTGCCAACTATTTAAGAAAAAAAAAAGGACATTTACACATATCTTTTATAAATTCTTAAGAATATTCTGTTTTCCACTTAGGAAACTGGAAGCAAAACACCTTATGAAAATTCACATTAAATAATAGGTTAACAGTAATTCCAGATCGCTGGCTTCGCTGAAGAGTTTTTGTGACTTACCACAAACAAAAATTACCCAGCCAAAACAACACACAACTGGAAAACAGAAGTAATAAAATTAACATTAATAATTCAGGAGTATTTCCCTCACTGTTATTCAACTTCAAGGTCTGAAGAGACCATCTGAGAGACAGCGTGGCAGTCGGTTCCTACACCTATTTAAACCATCCAGATTTTCAGCATCACTCATTCATAAAGCTATGCAGAAGAAGTGACTACATAGATAAAAGTATGCTAAATTCATTTCGGGATCAGTTTTTTTATTAAATGAGAAACTTTTTCTTTTGCATTAAAGTGCAATGCTTTTTCATCTCCACTAAGTCTTCCTAAGACTCAGAAAAGTATTTAATCAATTGTTGGAATAATTTCATTTGCCGCATTTAAGATGATAGTCCTCAGATTAGAAGTATTCTCAAGTTCTGTGCTTTAAATCAGAGAGAAAAATGGGGGGAAACTGTGTATAATTTAATGTAAGAATTAATAGCTAATTATTCTTAATATTCTCTTTCACACAATCTCTCAACTAAAGAAAAAAGTTATTCTGGGATATTTACCTCCTATCACTAAACAGACTACTACAGTCTTGTAAAATATTTTAATTATTCTCTAGGTTTTTAAACTTTGCACAGCTTAACTGAAAATTTGATAATGGGACAACCCTTGTATGTTCCTAGTAAGGCTATTTGAAACTCACAGCCCGAAAGTCAGATGCCAACATCTTCTGCTCTATTCTGTAAAAGGTATCACTCCAAAAATAAAAATCCCAGTGTCTCACTCTGTTTTTACAGAATCATTCCATCCACAACATGCACACCTGAGAACTGAAGGCTTGAGCTGAAACCTTTTATTATAACAACCACGGAATCCATACCATGCACTGGAAGCTAGAATGAAATTTTAAATTTGCCCCATGAACTTGTTGTAGAATGGGACAGGAAAAGGAACGAGGCAGGAAGCTTGTCTAGTGGGACATTCAGTGTCAGCATTTCCCTCTCCTCCTGAACTGGGTCACAAAATGAGGCACCATTTTCACGGTGTTTCAGTCCATCCTTAACAGAGAGCCAACACAAACCTCTTGGGACCTCCATGTGGTTGGGACCTGTTCTGACACGCTCCTGCTGAAGATGAACATCAGTAAGTGGTGATGACACCTGATCTTAAGACGGTTACAAATCTTTTTTGAGTGATTTCATGGAGAATAGTTTAAATTCCAGGTCTGCTGTCTCCCAGATGAATGCCATGATCATCAGAGAAGACTTAGGCTCCCTGTTCATAGCTCTTTGTGGTCCTATGATATTTGCATGCCTGGCTGTGTGATGCAAGTGGAGTGAATTCTTGTCCATACTACCAGATCCTCCTCAGGATAAGCAGAGTCAGCAACAGGGATCGTCTCCTTCCCTGGCAGGCTGCCTAACCAATAAGTCTTTATATATTTCCAGAGCATTCATCCAATGAATCTACAAGTGTTCATAATTACTGTCTCAGATTTGGATTTTGGGCACCGGTGGGCAGGTGAACTACAACAGTCACTGGAACCCCCAGGTGCCTCTCACACCTTCAGGTCTATGCTCAGATGAGGTCTTCCTCTTGGCAGTAGGTTAGAAAATAATTCCCTGCACGAACAGGCAAAATTTAAGACTCAAGATTACATTCTGGTAATCTGGTTTCTCAAATAAAGTGCTATTCAAGAGTACCTCCTGCATTCACCACTAGATTTTTTTTTTTAACTAAGAAAAATATCTAGCCTGTGATCAGTATTATTTCACACCAATGGCATCAATCTCCAGATTAAAAGAAAAAAAGAATCAATCCATAGCCTAATCTACATAAAACTAGAAGAGTGAGATTACTTCAATTTGTTAAAGAAAGAATACAGATGCACAGCCAGAGTTGTCCTCTTCTTCCTTCTTTCTTTGTAAATGTACATCCTAATTGGGAATTTGAACCAGTTCTAGAAAATCTCACCTCCTTTATGACATTTAATAGGAACATGCCTGAAAAGGATATACTTGTGAAAATCCACCACTGAAGTCAAGTACAGTTGTCTTTCTATCACCTCTTCAATCCTCATACTTATCAGTTGTGATAGCTAAGAAAAAATTCCTATATATTGCTCTGAAATTATGTTTTCTCCATTTCAAAATAGTTCACCATTTATTTCTTGATCTCACAACGATTTATCTCATTATTGATAATATGCACATTTACACTGCATCCAAAAGCCAAAATATTCTCAACAGCAACACTAGGTTCTTGACCACAACATTTCAAAGACCAGGCACATCCAACACAGCTCAGGTGGTAGCAGGCAACAAAGTAGGAGTTGGTTGACATTTGAAAAACGTTGCTTTCAAGTATTTGAGGGAACCTGTTCCACATGTGGAAATGCATCAACTTTATATATAGCATAAATTACAGAAAGTGAAAAAAAAATCATTTAAAAGACTATTTCTTTTCACTACCTTTCACTACATTTTGCTGTCATTCATAGTAGCTTGGTGTAAAAAAAAAAAAAATAATGGGAGAGATGTGGATGTATTCAGGCAGAGATGACAATTTAAAACCCCTCGTAAAGGTTTATGCAGCATTTACCTCCCGGCAAGGGGGTAGTTTCATTAAGAATGGTGACGGTTGAGCTGAATATTAAGATAGTCCATGTTTATGAGATATCTAGAGGAGACAATTTTTATTTAAATATTTAGATTCAGCACAGAACGTGTCTGTAGTGTTGCAAATGGTTATGAAACACAATAAGTAAAAGCAGGCATCAACAAGAAGTCCTTAGCTGGGCCTATAGCCAGTAAACCCAGTCTCCTTCCCAGCTCACCTTCTCTCATTTTCTCAGTGTGATCACACCAACTGCAGCAGAGCTTTCATCAATCTATATTGATATTGATTAAGTATATATTCAAGATGCCTGCCCATACATAAAGAAGGTATAGATTAGATTCAGTGCATGTGCTTTGCTTTCCACAGTGTGTAGTTCCAACTTATACATACAATTTAAAGAACACCTGAAAAACACCCAAAAAACAGGGACAAATTCCTATCAAGGAAGTTAAATTATGTTCACTATTGTGCTCCTTAGTAAACATCTATTTTTTGAAAATAATGGGTCACTTGAGTGAACAGATTGTCTGCTTGCAAAAAGCTAAATAAGCACACTTTTTTGGTTTTGATATCTAGCCTACATTTTTTGAATGCTCAAGATAGAAACAGCAACATCTTCGATATACAAAGTATAACTTTCTAACACTTTCAACCAGGCTTCCTCATTCATCTTCATTAATTACCAACTAATTATCAACATAATGAATTATGCATTAGGTTTTGCAGGGGGAACAGTACCTGGTATTGCAACAGTTGAGGTTGTTAATGAGTAGACTGGGATATGAAAGAAATGAACAGTGGAGCTCTACCTCTGTTAGAGGTTCAATTATTATCACATTATATTGATCTTATTTGCTACATCATTTGAACATGATGAAATCCATTAACCTAATAATAGTAGTAAAATAGTGTTGTCTGTAGTAAAAGACAACTGAAAAATTCCTAGGAAGTGTCTCAGATCTTAAGAGTTCCAAAGAGTGTGGATTTTTGCTTGCTTGTTTCCTCTAGGGAAACACATTTCATACTACTGTAATTGGCTTTCCAGTAATTTAGCATAGATAGAGTGCTCCTTAATGATAAATGAAAGGATTTCTTTTAGTAGTAACAGAAGAATCTGTATCCACAGCAACTCTTGAAAGTGGTTTTGAATTGTGAAAGCTTGCAGTACAAACATCAGTCTGAAAAATAACGTAGTGTGCATCGTTTCCTAGACAGGAAAGGAAAAGCCTGGATGACTTTGAAGAAGGAGTGTTGGTGCTCGTTCCTAACATAGCTCCATATAGTATTTAATTTCCATAGCAACCCTCAGGGGCAAGAAGCCAGCCTTTTCAGAGAAATCCGAATTGATACAATTCACGAACGAGACAGCACGACAGACTAGAAATAGCACAGAAAATAAGGTCAGGGAAAATCTATGTTACCAGACACTCAAAGTTACTAAAAAGCCATATCAGATTTCCACAAGTTACAAGCATCCTATAAAGTGCTCGTTGCCAACATTTATGCCATGATCTTTAAGCATTCTAACCCCAAATCCAATAAACTGCAGGCATCAATACTTTAAGTTATTACTGAAGAGTGAAATTTGCTTTCCAGTCATTCCACCAGTGCCCAAATAAACCAAGCCCCACCAGCAGAAACTTTCAAAATACTGGTAGTAAAATGCATGGCTTTTAATTTTCAATAATCATGTTAGTATAATTGGTTATCATCTGCTGATGCTGGACTTGCACTTCTGCTTGATGATTTTTCCAAAGCAAAAAAAAAAAATAAAAATCACAACACAAACCAAAATTATGTGAAGTCTAGAAAGAAGAACAATTATATTTTATAAATACAGGATGACACAATGTAAGCTATCATATTTATCAGCTGTTGGGAACAGCCACAGAAAATGCTGAATTGTGAGAAAAGTATATTTTCCAAAGTGCTAAGAAGAAAACTATGCTGTTTGTGGAGTCTGGCTCAGAAACCTTACCTGCTCCTGTACAATTTGTCCAAGGTTATGGAAAAAAAATAAAATTACCTGAAGTTGACAGGCATTTGTGTTGCAAATTTTTTAAGGGCAAAAAGCACAAGTGTTATTTAGAGCTTGCAGCAAGATACTCTAACATCATACCGACAGCATGCAGTTGATTTACATCTTAAATAAGCAAAACCAAGCCTCTGAGAGGAGGGAAAAAAAAAAGGAAAAAAAAAAAAAGGCAGCCTGCTTGCCAAAGTAAACCAGTTCAAGAAATGGTGAAAATAAGAAGCGTGGGTTTTATGACCACGGTGTGGATGGTTCCTGCTTTATCTTTCATGGGGGCAGGTGGGAGCACGTACCCTCATGTTCCCGTGTGGATTCGGGTGTGGAAATGCTTCGAGAAGCCTGCACCGCCTCAGCGCCGGAACCCAAGGCTGGAGAATCGGCTTTTATTATGCTCAGCCACTGAAAAGCTTCGGTTTTGGTATCGTTTACGATATAATACTAGCAAACAACGCCATGGCTACGTTAACCTTAAGCAATTTTCTCCCTATCGCGCTGCACGGCTCGACCCGCAAAGAAAAAGAGTCGTTACCTGCGTGAAGAGACCCTGTGATTAGTCTGAGAAGATACTGGGCAAATTTCAATATTTCCCGCTTACACCGCTTCCTACAGCCACTCATCTTAAGCACCGCGGTATGTCGGTCCTCTCAGGAGAGCCAGAGGACTCTGCCAATAAAGAGCCCGGTTCCTGCCAGCAAACTTCTGGGGCAGTTTCCAG
>BJBW01003240.1:6526-44325 GCA_004320125.1 Scolopax mira | reverse complement strand
CTTCAAGCTCCAACAGGGCAGGTTTAGATTGAACATTAGGAAAGAATTTTTCACCAAAAGAGTGATAGGGCATTGGAACAGGCTGCCCAGGGAGGTGGTGGAGTCACCATCCCTGGCTGTGTTTAAGGGCCGTTTAGATACAGTGCTAAGGGACATGGTGTAGGGGATGACTTTGTAGAGTAGGGTAGATGGTTGGACTCGATGATCCCAAGGGTCTCTTCCAACCTAGACAATTCTATGATTCTATGATTCTATGTGCTGCATAATGTCACTCAGGATGATCTGTTCCATCACCTTCCCAGGCACTGAGGTCAGACTGAGAGGCCTGTAGTTCCCAAGATCATCCTTCCAACCTTCAGGTGGATGGGTGTTTACATTTGCTAGACATCAGTTGGCTCTGGGACCTCCCCAGTGTGCCAGGACTGTTGGTAAATGATAGAAGGTGGCTCCGCGAGCACTTCTGCCAGCTTCCTCAGAACCCTCGGGTGAATCTCAACTGGGCCCATAGACTTGTTTGTGTCGAGGTTTTGGAGCAAGTCCCTCACCACCTCCCTTAGAATTATGGGGGCTTCATTATGCTCCCCACCCCTAACTGCTGTCTCAGAGGTCTGGGTAGTCTGGGGACACCCTACTCCACTGTTAAAGACTGAGGCAAAGAAGGCATTCAGCCTTCTCCTCATCCTCATCCTTTGTCACTGTGTTACCTCCCATATCCAGTAGAGAGTGGAGTTTTTCCCAAGTCCTCCTCTTGTTATTAATTATTTTCCCTTTGACTTTTAAAGTAAGTGTGAAAGTCCATATACTAACTTCCTGAGGGCTTAATAATATACCATGCAAAGATCAGAAAAGCACATAAAGACTAAGTAGAACAACTAACATAAAATGCATATTAAAAATAAAAGAATAATTACATTACTTTTAAAAAAAAAAAAAGCTTCATTTTATTTAATCATCCCTGAATAATCAGTAACAGGAAAAGCATAAAAAAATGTAAGTATAGAACAGTATTTCCTGTGGTACATTATGTGTTTCAAGGTTTCCCAAACTGAAGATTGTATCCATATGTTTGTGTTTAATAGAGCTTAGTGGATATTTTCTATAAATTTCTATAAATCACTTTTTAAATATATTTGTCCTTTTGCCAAATAGAAGATCTTGCAAGTTTTTTATGAAAAAATACTTCCTTTTGCTTACTAATCCCGATGTCTAAACTTCTTATTTGATAATTACCTAATTATCATTCTTTATGTTTCATCTCCATGTTGTTCATGACTTCATGCATTTCACAATATTTTTCATCCACACTTTAAAATTTTATCCAACATTGCATTCTCCCAGCCATTCTTGCTACACTTTTCTGCTCTTATACTCATTTTGCTGCACTATCTGTGAAAGGCATTGACCAGAAATGGATATGCTTCTGAAGATGCAGGCACAAAATGGCTTTATATAATGGCAGAATTTTGGTCTCTAATCTTATCCTAGGAACTTCCAAAATCCTTGTAGCCTTTCTGACTATATCTGAAGACCAAAGTGACATATTAAGAGAATGTTTAATTCTAAGAATTTTAAGATCTGTAAGTAGTATTAGCTAGCTTGGATCCTTCCTTAATCCCTTTTTTTTTTTTTTTAAATAGACCTCAGAGATTGTCTGACATAACATAAATATATGTGAAGTCCTGACCAACACTCTTATGTGAAGAGCGTTCAATTCCTAAGAATCCCTTCTTGTCAAGGGAAATGTTTTTGCTGAGACTGAAATTATTTTCTACTTTCATCAGGACCCATTCCCTTAGCTTGCCTTTTTGCGGCAGAAATAGCAACCAGAGAACTTCATATACTTATGCAAATACTAAATCAAAATTAGCTTAAATCAAATCTGGTTCTGAGCTGCAAAGCCTCTTTCCTTTGTTCCTTTTGGGTGGAAAAATTTCCATTCGTGGACCAAAAGAAGGCATACACTTTCTACTAGGAATTTTCTCAAAACATTAAGCATTTTCTGCAGCACAAAACAATAGCAAAGGGGAAAACTTTAAAGAATTTCTGAAGTAAATAGGTAAGTAACAGCAGCAATGAGCAACAGCCTCTGCCCCCAGATTCTTGCTGCTAGTGATTGCTCCCTTTAGTCTGTGCGTCTTGGGTAGCTATTTCAATCCATTGACCAAGACCCAATGTTCTTCAATCTTTTTGTAACTTGCTAACACGTACCACATTTCTTCTTCTTCCTACCAGGTGTATGGTATGATGATGAAAACTTCTACTCTATGTCACTGTGCTGAATTCTTTCTTTTAAAAAATATGCTTTAAGAGTTTGTTTAAAGAGCCCTCTCTTGCAGAATATAAATCAAAGGGAGTCTTGCCACTGAGCTCTAAGAACCAGACTGTAGAGCCAGTGATCCAAACTGCTCCTTTCAGTTATTACAGAGGTTGGTGCAAATGTACATGTGGGTTTGGTGTCTGAAAACAGATTTCAAAGTGTTTACTGTTAAATGCTTAACATATTCATCATCCTGTTCCCCATTGCTAGGGATATTTACTAAATGCTTTAAAAACATACAATAATAGGTTTTAATTTAAAGAACTCCACAAGTAATTGTTTTACATTTCAAAAACTGCAGAATATATGCATCCTATTGTGGTTTTAGTTTTGTTTTTTGAAATAAATATGGACATGCCTATATGCTGAACCTTGATATTTTTCATATATTTTTTCATATATTCACAGAACCTTAGAATTAGACTGTACTGTGTTTATGTTGCAGGGTTTTGGTAGAGGGGGGTGGGGTTGCAGGGGTGACTTTGTGAGAAGATACCAGAAACTGCCCCCATGTCAGACAGAACCTGTTCCATCTGGCTCTGGAACCAACCTGATGCTGGCCAAAGCTGCATCAACCAGCAATGTTGGTAGCACCTCTGTGATTACATATTCCTGAAAGGGGAAAAATGATGTGCAACACTAGCTGTGAGAGAGGAGTGACAATATGTGAGAGAAACAATTCTGCAGACAACAAGATCAGAGAAGGAGTGGAAGGAGTTGCCTCAGGCTTCAGAGCAGAAATTCTCTTCCAGTCCATGATGAAGACATGGTGAGGCAGGCTGTCCTCCTGCAGCTGTGAGGATCTACAGTGGAGCAGATACCCGTCTGCAGTTTGTGGTGGACCCCACGCTGCAGCAGGTGGGTGTGACTTGAAGAACTCTGAAGCACATGGAAAGCCCACACTGAAGCAGACTCTTGGCAGGCAGTGCACCCTGTAGAGAGGAGCCTGGTCAGGAACAAGTTAACCAGCAGGATCTGTGATACCATAAATGACTCATGCTGGAGAAGCATTTCCTGAACAACACATGCTGGAGTAGCTCTTGAACAACTAGAGCCTTAGAGAAGGACCCACTTGGCAAAAGTTTGTGAAAGACTGCATCCCATTGGTGGAAACCCACGCTGGAGCAGGGAAAGACTGAAAGGAGGAAGAGCAGCAGAAGTGTTACAAACTGACTGCAATCCCCCATTCCCCATCCTGCTGCACTGCTTGGGGTGTAGGGGTATTTTTATATTCTTATTATTTCTCATTATCCTACACTGTTAATTTGCAACAATTTAATTTCCCCAGGTTGAGTCTGGTTTGTTCATGACAATAATTGCTGATTTTTCTCCCTGTCTTTATCCTGACCCACAAGCTTTTCATTATATTTTCTTTCACAGTCTTGTTCAAGAGGGCGAGCGATACAGTGACTTGGTAGGCACTTGCTGTCTAACCAGTGTCAACCCACTACACTATCATTGCTGAAGCTGGAAGACACTTATGGAGATACCCAGCCCAACCCACTGCTCATCAAGATTGCATCACTCTCTAGATGTGTCATGTCCAGTATATCTCCAATAATAGAGACTGCACATCCTCTCTGGGCCACCTTTTCCTGGGCTTGCCCACTGTGAAAAAAAAACAAGAAAAAAGAAAAAAAAATTTAAAAAAGGAAAAAAAAAGTGGTTTTTTTCTGTTTAACTGCAATTTCCTGCATTTCAATTTATGTCCATTTCTTCTTGTCCGGCCACTGGGCACCAGTGAGCAGAGTCTGATCTCTCTTCATTCCCTCATATCAAATGTTTATACACATAGAAAAGAGCCTGAACCTTACCCGCTCCATTCTGAACACTTCCAGCTCTCTCATCCTCTCCTCATGTAAGACAAGCTTCAAGCCCTTAGTAACTATTCTGGTCTTTTGCTGGACACCCTTCATTATGTCCCTGTCTCTTTTCTACTGGGGAGTCCCACAGTGGATGCAGCATCCAGACTTGTCTCAGCAGCACTGAGTGGAGAGGGCAGGATTGCATTTCCCAATGCAGGTCAGGAAGCTATTGGCCTTCTCTGCCACAGAGTGCATTGCTAGATTATGGTCAGTTTTTTATTCACCAGGACCTCTGTTCTTTTCCTGCATAGTCTCCTTTTTCTGAAATGAAAAAAGAAAGCCACAATAATTTCACAGCCCTGTGTATGCTTAAAAGGGGAGCAGTGCAACTCAGTCATTCTGTTGATGTAAAAATTATTCTTAGAGACTCACTAAACAAACCAGAAATTAAAGGTGAATATTTTCATGGTTTCTTAGACTAACTGACCCATGCTCCAGATTTTGTGCTTTTATCTCTCCATTATTAGATACACACTTAATCCATATTTATCAAGTACCCACAAGTTTCTGATAGCAGGTTATCTCACGTCAGAAAGCTGAAAAAAAACCCTTATAATTTCTTCACAGAACAGTAGGTAGATTAAACATTGCAGATAAAATTTCTATAATTGAATATGTCTAAACCAATGAGGTGTACTCTCTTTCCCTTGCAGAACAGAACAAGAAGCCCCTCATAATTATCATCCACAAGGAACACAATTTTTTTTATGACAAGAAAAAGAGAGGGAGAAAAAAAAAAAAACATTATCACAAAAATAGCTTTCTTCATGAATGACAGAGGTTAAACTGTAACTTGCCAGATGAAATTTCACAGTCCCACTCTCTCCTTTGTGACTTAATGGAAATTGATAGATACAGATTTGTCCAGGCCTTGATTCTCATATTTTTTACATTTAGACACTCAGTAGCAGCTCTGCTTTAACCAAGGATATAATCAAGGAAAGCAAAAAGAGGAGCAAAAGGAGGAGCAAAAGGGATCTTTCTATTTCTTTCCAAGGGAAGAGGAGACAGTCTGTCAGGGAACATGAATATGCTTCCAGGGCTACGGAAGCTGAAGGGATTGCTGCTTTTGAGCAGATACCTGTCTTTTAAAGGTTTGTACATTACTGAGAGTGAGATGTGACTGAATGAGTTTAGGGACAAGAGTTAATAAGTGGTAAAACTGACTAGGACAGGTTATATTACATATAATGTTCTACTAAATTCCCTTCATCCAGCAAGAAACCTGAAGAAATAAAAGGTTCAATATATTTCACAGTCCCTCTTGGGAACATCATGGAAGGGATCACTGTAATGTAATGGGAGCAGAGACTGAATTTGAGATCAAAAATAATCCACTTCTGCTCTTTCAAGTGATTGAAAATATGTGAGAGACATACAAGTACTCTGTCATTATCTTTTTGTATCTTTTCCTCCTCACGAACCCCATCCCACAGGATCTTTCTTCCAGAAATTTAATGGTCACTGGAACATACTTTTAGCTGATGAACTTCCACTCACCAGATTAAGAAATGGACACTTCCTTCCTGTCTCTCTATATGCATCTTAAATGCTGTAGCTGCTTCCTCACTCACACATGAAGTGAAATTAAACAAAATACCAACTTCAATGTTTGTAAGCAGGCAATGGCAGACACCTTGGACTGAAGAGTATCTGCAGCACTTCAGCTGTGCAGTGTTTCCCTACTGTGTTCAGTTTTCACTTAACAACCATAGTGAAAACCCTAGCTCCCAATACAATACTTACTTACAATACTTACTGATGGCAATAGACAAAATATTCCCTACTACCCCAGTAAGGGAGTATATGAATGCATAAGCATGATTCTTCTAGGTGTTACTGTTAAAGCAGTGCCTTGCATAAAGTTGATTTTCACTTGCCTTCTTATGAATATGACAAGGAGAGACAGAGCAGTATAAAAATTATTTTAATGAGGCACTTCTGTCTTTTATTGCAACATGAAATGACAAATCTCTGTTTATTACATACTGCTGAAAATCCTTATTTTATTGATAAGCCTCATGTAAAACAAGATGTGCTAAATTATAGAGGCATCTTTTTTCTCTTCATTGCATACTTTAAAGAGTATTTAGACTTTTGGTACCTTCCATACTGGAGTATTTAGGTTTTCTCCTCTGCCCCTGGAGTCTCCTAAAATTCTTTTAGCAAGTCCAAGACACAGAATTCTCAATAATTTTCCTTTAAGAATACTTAGGAGTATAATAGGGTATCAGGTTATAAAAATCTCAGTTAAAACATTGAGAGTTGTTACAAGACCCTAAACTATCCACAGAAAGCATAAATTAAGTATTTAATATCTTTAAAAGATAAAGAAAGTTTTAAGCTGTGTCACAGTTTTATCTCATGACTGCTGTGCACAGGAGTGAAAGTGCAATTTTTACTACATTTCAAATGCCACATTGAACTCAAAGAGATGGGAACCCACTGTTTTCCACCATAAAGAAAAGATGACCTTTAGTAGTCTGTAACTTATTCACTGGAATGTTTCACCATGCATTATCAAAAGCCGATAGCTATTGTCAAGATTTTTAAAACTCTTCCCCTCTTCCAAGTCCCTTACAACTCTTAGATTTTGGATATTGCTATATGAAATGCATTTCAACACCTAAACTTTATTGTTTAGATTTTTTCTGAGATTATTCTGTAATATGCTGATGAAAACCATAAAATTCTCGAAGAATAATTTGCTTTGTGATTTGGTTTGGTTTGGTTTGTGACAAAAGATAAAAAAGATAAAAACTTTTTTTGCTTCAGCTTTAAAATGCTTTTTTTTTTGGATTGTTTTTTTGGTTTGGGGTTTGTTTTGTTTTGTTTTGTTCCACAATCAAAGCAGTGCAATCGCAAAAGATAAAGCTTGGCATGGAGTATGCCTGGCTGCTGGCGTAGAGAGGAAGCAGCAAATACTGGACTTTAATGATTAAAATTTAAAGATACTATGTCAACTTACTGCTATTCTACTAATGATTAGCTTTAACAGCCCTGAATGAAATACTGATTTTCATACTTTCTACTGAAAGGTTTCAGAAGGAGGATGACAGTATGAGATGGAAAGAAAGCATAACAAATCAGAAAATATAGAAAATGCACAGCAAGTATTAAAAATAATAATCTTTAAAAAACCCACCACAGTAAATGAGGCATCAAAATGTTGATTCCAACCTAGATTCCAACCTATGATTCCAACCATACTCCTAGAAAATCTGTCAGAACTTCACATCTGTCCGATTTCTGCTTTGCAAATTGCTCTGTTATTCGGCAAGTATAAGGGAGGAAAAAGGAAGTGATGGAGGGATTTTCTATGATACTAAACTTGTGATTGTTTCCCCAGAAAAGGTAGTTACTTTTCTAGCTGCACAGATAAGACACAGAGATATTATATCCACAAATGTTATGGATAATTATCTAAGCAACTTAAAGATTTTATTGTCATGCATATTAGAGATCCCTTCAGTACCTACTCACTTTTTTTTTTTTTCACTAAGATCTAGTAGAGAAATTGAGTTTCAGTTATTAAAGTTGTACAGACAACTAACAAACAGAAGGCAAAACCTGGACTGTATGAACTATGGAATCTGAATTTTAAGCACTAAAATACACCTTACTTTATACCAAGCTATCATTACAGTTGGTGTCAGAAGGCACTGCCAATGCTCTAGAGACAGTACCATGACATAAGATTCTGCAATGAGATAGCAGTCTCTTCACATATCATCTTCATGTACTCCAGAAACAGATTATTTACTTTTTCAGGGTTTCTTTTGTTTGTTTGTTTGTTTGTTTTTTTTTAAATTAAAATGCCCTTGGTTTTTGGTTTTCCCTCCCCCTTCCCTTACCCCCGCTCCCTCCAAGAATAAACACATTCACAAAAAATGGTTGTCTTTGGCAAATTTGTTCAATGTTTATCTGATTTGGGATTTATTTTACAGTCCTAGAACACAGCTAGATTGCCATTCATTCAGTTTTCTTTCTGCAAAGAAAGTTTTATCAGATATCTTGCCTTAGTTCCTCATGAGCAATATGTTTACAATAAAAGGGATGATAATAAATTCATCAAAACATGTGATGTAATTCTAAATTTTTAGATTGAAGTTTTTAGGTCCAGTCAGTAACTATAGTGTTTTATTGGCTGATATAATAGTTGATTTCTTTACTGACACACAGAGTAAGAAGAAAATGAGGAAGGTGGCACAAGCTCTCTACTTTCCAATTAAAAATCCTAGTCATTTGTTTAAATTATGCCAAAAATAACTAGAGGTTAATAATAGGGTGAATTCTTAATTGCAATTCTTTTTTGCCTCTTGGCATAGACAAAACTCATTGTTATACTTTAATTTGCTACATCAAATTAAATTCTTTGTGTTCAGTCCAGAATGGTCTCTATGTTTGTTTAATGACACTTGCTTCTTCTATCTACAGAGATATTTGGCTTACATTAAGAGAAGCTTTTCTATATTTCACCCTGTGCTTCTTTTTGTAACTATTTAGGTGCCTGTCAACACGAACACTCTGTTCTTAAGCCACAAGAAGGTAAAATAAACCATGAGTCAGATTCCCTTCTCGCCTACCATGATGCAAATCAGGAATATATTTGATGAAATAAGTGAAATTATATTTCTGTGAAAAGAAACAGTCTAAAAATAAGAATTAGTCTGACATTTATCTAGTAGTATCAATGTAATTTTTACACTCGGGACTAATTATGTTTTAAAATTACACCTCTTCCATGGTTTCAATTGCATGGCTTTTCTTTCCAAAGGAGTATGTTAAGAATATCTGTTCAAGACAAAACCTTTACCTTGGTCATTATATGTGTATACAGTGTGTGGTATGACAGAATTGTGTTCTCACCTGGAACCTCCAACAGTACATTAATAGGTTTGTCAACAATACATCAATGTAATCTATCTAGAATAGAAGGAAATATGTTTCACAGCCTCTCAAGAGCGCTTCACCATTACAGAAGTCTCAAAACATCCTGTCAATAGACACCTGGAAAAGTTTTCAAATAGTCAGAAATGCTTTGAAAACTTTACAAAAAATCAAACCAGTATTTTTGTGGACCTAATTTCAGGGAACAAATTTAACGGCAGCTAATTTTATATGTGTTTTCACAGTTCCATTAGAGGATATTAAGCAATTGGAAGCTTTCCATATTTTAACTAAGAAACTGTTTATGCCAATGTTATTTTACAGGTTGGATCAGGGAAGAAAAGAGTTTAGAAAGGAGTGCATTAGACTATCTTGCCTTGGAGCAATTGGATTTGATTAATTGTCTCAGCATCACTGATGAAAAAAACAAAGCCTATTAGGAGCCCAGTAACATAAACAAGAGTGGCATATGAAGAATTTTGTCAGTTTATAGACAGGTCCATCCCTAATGCTGTTAGGGAAAAAGGATTTGATTCAATTTTTATGCTTGATCAAGATCATTAACACTCAGGACGATGTAACTCTTGGTATACAAGGCAAATTGTGCAGGTGCTTGATCTGTTTGCTCAAGGTTTATTGTGTGGTTGCTGTGATGTATTTATTCTAATAAAAATGAGATGGCCAGGAAGCACAAACATCTGTGTGCCTTGCCCTGGATGAACACAAAGAAACATCTGGTATTTTAGGATGGAGAGAAATTGTTTCCCTCTCACCCACTGAATATAAACTAAAACAACAGCTCTGGAAAAAGACAGCACTCAGATGTCTCAGTGAAGTGTATGGCATTCTTGCAGCAGGAATTGGGGCTGCTTGTTAAAAAGTATAAGAGAAAAAACAGAAGTTTCCAAGGGACCAAGAAGGGACTTGGGAGGTGTCAACCAGAAAACCACCAAAAGATGCCAGACTGAACAGCAGAACAAGAGGGAAGGACAATCCCTGCAAGGACAAAGGAGACAGAGAACACAGGAATTATTTTCAAGCCTCCTCTTCAAGTTTTTTCCAAGCACTAAAGGGTTTGCTCTCTTTCAAATTTATTCTATTTTCATTTAGTATTAAATCATTCAAATAAAGATGAGATTTAGAAACAGAAGCCTTTTCTCTGATGTATTCACTTCAAAAAAGAGGAAAAAAAAAGGAATGATGATCAGCTCCACCTTGAGGATCACTGGGTCTCATCACAATATGGATCAGCAAGACTTTTATAAAGAAACAAACCCATCAACTTAACAATTGGCCAAAGCATGGGAGAGATGTCTTCGTATCTCTGCATCACTGCAGACTTCTTTTGTATTGAAGGACAAATCACAAAGTTTCTTTGTGCTTTGGGTCTACATTTCTAAAACAAGAACAAGTAGGCATTTTCCCATTGCAGAAGTTTGCCTTTATAATATCTTGTAGATATTGCAGTAGTGGTGACTACATTTATACCGTAAAATGGGCAGGGAAATAGAGACAGAGCTGAAGCTGAAGAGAAATGGTGGTTTCTAGATGGAGAAACAGGAAACTATTTTCTTCTCTGTCAAATGATGATTAAGTATTGGCAAATAGCTTCAGTTTCAAAACTTAAGAAAATGTAACTTTCATAGGAAACAGGTTGATTTTATAAATCACTGAGAAGCTATTTTAATCAGAAATGGTGTGAACAACATAAATATGACTATTCTCCTGAGTGCTATCACATCCCACTCGTTAGTACAGACTCCACCAAAATAAGATGTGTTTTAATGGACTGAAAATTGCTATTAGAAATTAGGTCCCTGGCTTGCCCCTGGGAAACTCTTTGTTCCAAGCACTTAGCTGACAATATTTCCCTCAGTATTCATTGCATTTTCTGTACAGTCAACTCTTATTATTCACTACTTACATTATTGCAGAGCCAAAATTTTCAGACATAGACAAGGACCTCATAAAACTAAGCATTACACAATCATTACCAAAACAATGATCTCTTCCCAAAAGTGCTTTCATTCTAAAAGTAAAGCATCAAACTGGAAACAAGGGATCTGCCTAAATAGTTGATTTGTAGACAATTTTAGCTCACTATGAGAGGATTCTACTTCAGGCACGTAAAAAGCAAGTGGTGGACAGTAGCAACAAAGGGAAAGGAAGAAGACAACATTAGTCTCTGTTGGTAATTGTTCAAATTCTTTCAGCTTTGTCGAAACACTGAACCATGGAGAGGTCAGCCCCCCAAAGACGTGTTAGAGGGACTGATGGAGTCCACAACCAGCAGGTTCTTCAAGAAAATGGGTGGTAGTATTTAATACTTGTACTGGGGCTGAGGAAAATGCCAAATTACATATGGTCTTTTCTTTAGGTATCTGTGTCTCTGTGTGGTATTTTTTTTGGCAAAAGAAAATGTGTGTCACTGCACATCATGACTTATACATGATCTCTAAAAGGAAAATCATATAGGAAGTTGGCCTTTCCAGATAACGATGTTATGCACCTGAATGCTGAGTGGGATCACCACCAACCATTCAGCCTTTTGCTCAGTCTTTGAATGGAGGGAAATGGAAAGACTGGAAGGGGATTTTAAGGGATGATCTTGGGTTCTGTTTAGTAAAACGTATCTCAGAGAAATGCTGATGAGAGACTGCACAGCAAAAGTTACAGGAAGCTGTGATGTATTAGCAGTAAAATTTCATTACTGACAGATACTCCCTGATGAGACAGATGTCTGAGGTTCAGGACTGACACTAATAGAGAATATTTGCCTG
The DNA here is from genome assembly GCA_004320125.1 of Scolopax mira. NCBI lineage: Eukaryota > Metazoa > Chordata > Aves > Charadriiformes > Scolopacidae > Scolopax > Scolopax mira. The sequence continues at coordinate 32,473 of BJBW01003240.1, read as the reverse complement.
CTGAAACAAACAAAGATATAACAGAATGTCTAAAGTAGGAAACATATAATTGCCAGCATCCCACTTTGGAAGTCAGAACTATTAAGTTCTGCATTCTGTAAGACAAGTATTAATTACTTCCATCACAGATTTCAACACCACTGTTTTAAAGTAACTCATATATTTTGTTTTCTCAAACTGCCCATCAGTTCTTCAAATACTCTGTACTACCCCCCACATTCTTTTCCCAGCAAAAAAACAAGTTACAACAAAGAAAAAAAATATTCTATTAGTTGGCATGAATTGATGACAGAGCCATTACAAGATTTTGATATAGTTCCATACTGTGATGATATCATCTGCTTCTTGAATTTCTCTTCCATGGATCTTTGGCACAAAACACAATTTAAACTGTCTTATTGTAAAGGTAGGAGAATAGCTGAACTTAAACTTAAAAAATAAAATCCAAACTTGATGTTCCCAGATGGGTTCATATGGGCTTGGATGAAACACTGCTTATTCAGGTGTCTTGGTGTCGGCAGGGATAGGGTTACTCTTCCCCGCCCTCTGGCAAGGACACAGGTATTCCATAACATGAGAGCTATGCCCAGTCGATATTGGAGCTGGCCAGGGGAGGGGGCAGGAAGTTGCAGGTGGGGAGAGGGCTTGGGCATCTTGAGTGTAGTCTGTGACCTGTGGTACTGTAATTATGTTTGTATATTCCTCTGTCAGTGATGGTGTTTTTCCCATCGCCCTTTGGTGTTCTCTTAAACTGCCTTTGTCTCAACCCAGGAGTTCTGCCTTTTTCTTCTAATTCTCCCCTCGCAGCTGGGGCAAGGGCAAGGGTTAGCAGGAGAGCAGCTGCATGGTTCTTTGTTGTGGTCTGAGGCTAAACCACGACATCTGGTTATTGTAAAATATTTTAATAATTAACTTTTCCATTTGAAAAAGCAGGGAAAATCTTCATTTTGAAAGAATAGATGAAATAAAGCTTATGACAATACTAAATGCTTGTTGCAAAGTACCTCAACACTACACAAAGAATACAGGGAGGACAGCATTGGCATTTACTGTTTAGAAAAAGCTATTTCCTATATATTTTTCCTGCATTTTGCATCAACAAAAAATCCCTGAAAACAGCACTCACTGGGGCAACATGTTTTATATAAATCCTACACATTCTCAAAGGAAACAGGTTTGACATAAGGTGAACATTGTTCCAGAAAACTGAATCTTAGAATTACACCTACCCATCTGTGGAACAAAACAGTACCGCACTTTCCAAGATGAGAACCAGAAGGTCAACCACCTCTAGAGTGCGTTTGATTGTGGTGAATCTTCTTGCTCCCCTTCAGGGAAACCTGCCTGCTCTTCTACCTCTCTGAAATGACTGTACACCAACACACATGGCATGGGGAATAAACAGGAAGAATGAACAATCTGTGTGTGGTTGCAGGGCCACGATCTCATTGCAATCACAGAGACATGGTGGCACAGCTTGCATGACTGGAATGCTATCATGGATGGGTATGCATTTTCTAGGAAATACAGGCCAGTGGGATGAGTTGGTGCAGTTGCTCTATATCTGAGACAGCAACTGTAATGTATCGAGCTCTGCTTACGTGTTGAAAGACTGTGGGTAAGAAATAAGGATCAGGCTAATATGGGTTACACCATTGTGGATGTTTACTACAGACCACCTGACCAGGAAAGAGGAAGTCAATGAGGCCTTCGACTGACAGCTAAAAGTAGCCTCACAATCATGGGCCCTGTTGTGGGTCATGGGGGACTTCAACCACCCTGATATTTTCTGTGAAGACACCATAACCAGGCACACACAGTCCAGGATGTTTCTCCAGAGCACTGATGATTTTTGACACAATAGGGAGAGGTGTTGCTGGAGCTTGTGATAACAAACAAGGACTAGTTGGGGACATGAAGGTTGGGGAAAGCCTTGGTTCCAGATGGCACCTTGCCATCATATTGTGGAGTTCAGGATCCTGCATAAAAGAAAGAGGGCAAAAAGTAGTATTACAATTCTGGACTTCAGGAGAGCTGACTTTGGCCTCTTTAGAGGAACCCCAGGGGTTAAAGCTCTGGAAGGTAGAGGAGTCCAAGAGAGCAAGTTAGTATTGTGAAGCCGCTCTCCATTATCTTTGAAAAGTCATGGAGAACCGGAGAGTTGCCTGAGGACTGGAGTAAATCCAATGTCATGCTAGTCTTTAAATCGGGCACGAAGGAGAATCCAGGAAACTACAGGCCGATTAGCCTCACCTCTGTTTCTGGAAAGCTGATGGGTCAGCTCATTCTGGATGTGATCTCTAAGCATGTAGAGGAAAAGGCGGCTATCTGGAGTGGTCAACATGGATTCATCAAAGGGAAATCATTCTTGACCAATCTGATAGCCTTCTGCGATAACATGACTGTCAGAGTGGATGAAGGGAGAGAAGTGGATATTGTCTACCGTGATTTTAGCAAGGCTTTTGACACTGTCTCCCATAACATCCTCAAGTAAGTTTAGGAAGCCTGGGTTTAATGAGTGGATTGACAACTGGCTGAATGCTAGAGCTCAGAGGGTACTGATCAGCAGTGTGGAGGAGTCCAGTTTGAGGCCTATAATTAGTGGCATTCCCCAGGGATCAGTACTGTGTCCAGGCTTGTTCAAACATACTCATCAACAACCTGGATGAGGGGACAGAGTATACCCTCAACAAGTGTGCTGATGATGCAAACATGGGAGGAGTGACTGATACAGGAGAAGGCTGTGCCACCATTCAGTGAAATCTGGACAGGCTGGAGAGTTGGATGTTGAGGAAGTTAATGAAGTTCAGCAAGGGCAAGTGTAGGGTCCTGTATCTAGGGAGGAATAACCCCATGCAACAGTACAGGTTAGGGGTTGACCTGCTGGAAAGAAGCCCTTCAGAGAAGTACCTGAGAGTTCTTGATGGACAAGTTGACCATTAGACAGGAATGTGCCCTTGTGGCCAAAAATGCCAATGGTGTCCTGGCATGCATTAAAAAGAACATGGGCAGCAGGTTGAGGGAGATCATCCTTTCCTTCTACTTTACCCTGGTAAGGCCATGTCTAGAGTATTGTGTCCAGTTCTGTGCTTCCTAGGTCAAGAAAGACACTGGACTGGAAAGAGTCCGGCAGAGGGCTACAGAGATGATCAGTCAAGTGGAGTATCTCTCTCACAAGGAAAGGCTGAGAGACATGGGTCTGTTTAGCCCAGAGAAGACTGAGAGGGAATCTCATCAATGCTTATAAATATCTAAAGGGCAGATGCCAAAAGTATGGGATCAGACTTTTTCAGTGGTGCCTGGTGACAGGACATGGAGCGACAGGCACAACCTATAATAAGGAAATTCCATCTCAACCCAAGGAAAAACTTCTTCACTTTGAAGGTGACAGAGCACTGGAACAGGCTTCCCAGAGAGGGTGTGGAGTCTCCTTCTCTGGAGATATTCAAAACCCGTCTGGACACATTCTTGTCCAGCCTGCTCTAGGTGGACCTGCTTTGGCCAAGGGTCTAGATCTCCAAAGGTCCCTACCCTTCTGTGATTCTATAATTTTGTGATTGATGCAGCATATCAGAAGGACCTCTTAAGACTGAATGATATACACACAAAAATAATTGTCCAATAAATGATTCACACTTTACAAATCTAGAATTATTCATAGAGATACATTTTACTCACAATTTGCCCATAGGTTTCTTTTTCACTGAAAGAGAGTTTAATTTGTCAATTATTCACTTAGTTCTAGTTCCTCAGGTGGCCATTGTTGTTTGTGTAATGAGTGTAATGCTGTTACTCAGATATAAACAAGAAGCTATTGTTCTGAAATCTTCCCAGTGAAAAATAACAGGAGACAGTTTAGAACTGGAAAATTTATTACACAGTAGAATAAAAAAAATCAGTAAAATTATTCATAAATATAGAATTCTTAAAGCTATATATTGTAAAAAAACTTTCTGCACTGAATTAAAGAATATTACCTATCTCTATTTCTATGTAGTACAAAGTATCTGGTATACAAACACTCACAGGTAGAACATTTTTTCCTTCTGCTTTCCAGAATGTATAAAAAAACAATTTGATCATGCTGTTTAGATAAACATCCCTTAGCGTAGTTATAAAACCGCATATTATTTGTCCAGCAAGTGATTTTTTGTCTATATTCTGAACATTGTAATAGGAAATTGCCTGTTTTGTTTAATTGATTTTATTGTATCATCTAAGATGTAAACAGAGCATCTACATTAGTATTTTGTTTTATGAGCAGGTTGTGAAGTGAGTCATCCCCATTACCTCTTTGGAATGCATCACATAGTGAGATTACAGCTTGCAAACTGGATTGCATTGGTACTAAATTGTATCAAAAGATACACTGCATATGGTAATGAAGGTTCAAAAGATGGTATTAATCTAGAACTACTCAGAAATAAAATCATTAAGACACATACACTATAGATGGCAGATCCTCAGCATCAGCCTGCTTTTCACTACAGATTTGCTTTTATTTGCAATGTGTTACTTGGTAATGTAGACATATCCAGAGACTACCTTGTTTGATGAGGCATAAGCTAGAAGTAATTTACATTAAGAAGCAACAGCTATTTTGCCTTGTGTCAAATTGGGAATGATGTCTTATTTCTTTATCCCAGAATCTAATCTAATTTGGCATAGAGAGAACATTCAAAGATTTAACTCAGTAAAGCAGAAGTGTTGGCACCCAAAACCAGCAAATTAAAGGCACTGATCAGTGTTACTCTCCAGACAGATAAATTACAGATTTTGATTTGGGAGCATTCTTGGATGTATAGGCTTTGTTGGAGTCTTCTGAGGTTAATGTGTTTGCATGCAAAGTTGGTATATATTTGCCCTAGTCTTCATGAAAGTCTGAGTTCACAAATATAATGTTCACGAAATGAGATGAAGATTTAGTATTTCTGAATTCAGTGAACTGCTCACTATTAGGAAACTTTTACATATCAAAGAGAGTTTGGAATCATATAGATTACTCAAATAATTCAGATATTTCAAGGACTGAATACAATGAAAGCAAATTTCCATTCCCCAAATTTTATGTCTCTATACTCAGACCTAATTCCATGGCCTGAAAAAATTCCATGCTGTAGCCAGCTGGACTGTGTAGATAAAGTGTGATTGAAAAGACCATGCCTTCTTTGTGATACTATTGATTCTGTGTTTACATAGAAGGTGCATGTTTGTATGACACCCTGATGTTGCTTTAGCCCTACTGGCTGTGGGAAAGGACAAAACAAATTTATTAAGAAGTTTCTTAATTTATTTCTGTAGAATAGACAATATGGACTATTCGGGCTCACCACAAATGATAAGCAGGAACAAATAATGTACTATAATTTAAAACTCTCTTAACAAATCCATTACTAAATCATTGTGTTCTCTCTTTGTTTATCTCTTTCATAGATATTAGGAATGTATTTTCAATCATTTTTCTTAAGGCAGCGTAAGTAAACACTATAGTACTCTGGAAGAAGTGATTGAATGATTCTATTTCTGTATCGGTTGTACAATTCAATGTGCTAATCAAGGTAACATGGTTTCTATGCTGTGATTATTCAGTACTTTCTCCTGCAGATTTCTGCACATAAAAATATGTTGACAATGAAAAGTGATTGGCCAAATAGTGTACTATATGTTTAATAGTTCTATCACTCTTTTAATGTACAGCTTCAAAAGAACTAAAGAAATGGCAGCAGGTTTCAAGTCAGTAACTGTGCAATGTAGGTGAAGGCTACATACATATATACATACATATACTTACAGCACTTCAGCCCTGCCTAACAATTTTTTACTTCCTTTTTCATTTTTGTCACTTCAGGTGTCATTTGTTAATTCTGAAAAATTTTTCTGTTTTAATAGACTACTTAAATATTCTCCATAAAAGGGTTATTGTAGGCAGATAGGCTGTAAGTCAATGATACCATGCCCGACCTATAGTACTGTATTGTAGGCCTTTACTTTTTAACGTACAAGAAATTTGGTTACCATGGCTATAATTACCATAATTTTACATCTCTTAATTTTGTCTGTAGCATTAATTTCCATAATCTAAAATTTGAAACAAAAACATCATTTTCATTCTGTTTCTGGAAAGAACAGGATTATTATGAAAGTCCTAAATGCCAATTTTTTTCGCTTTTCAGTGAATCCCTCCAAACACATTCCTTCTTATTAAGATTCAAACAGCTGTGAAATGGCCAGACAGCAAGAAGATAAAAGCAAACATGAAGCGACCTTCATCCATGCTGAACAAATAGAATATTATAAACAGGCTTTCCAGTTGAAGTTACACAAAGCAAATTAAGAAATACCTAAGGCTATAATTTACTAAAAAATGTTTCCTAAATTTACAACAGTTTCATTTAACTGACTAATTAAATTTGCTTGTAGGCATTTAGTGAAGCAGTCTTATAACTGCTCTAGTATTGGGAAAGAAAATGTACATGGCTTTTCAGGGGAAACATGTTCATTATGAACTGCGTCTCATATTGAACATTTGATTAGTATCAAATAGTGATACTTTATCAAATCAAATGAGAATGCAAAGCTTCAGTTAAAGGTGATTTTAAAAAAAAGGACATGCTAACAGTCATATGAGATGAAATATTAAAATACATGTTGACAAGGAAAGTAAGTGTTGAGTATTTCAAATTGTCCTGTAGAGGTATATCAAATTGTCCTTTAGAGTTGTATTTTCCAGAACAAGTGAAAAAAAAATTAGCAGATTGTGAGCCTAATTCTCTGTGATACAAATCACTGTTCCCACTGAAATCAATACTGTATCACCTAAATGCAGTAGCTAGCATACGTTATAATCGAATTATATAATAATCACAGTTCATTATTTCTCTAAATTAAAAGTTTAAAAGATTTTAAAGGTGTGTCTTTCCATAGCAAATAATTTATCTGTATGATAAATAATTTCCAGAAATTCTATAAACACAAAGCTTTCAACAAAGACGACACATTTCAGATGAAAAATCCTATCTTTCTTGTGTCCATTGCCCCACTTACATACACAAAAGAAGTGAAAAAATTACTACAACAAACAATAAAATTTATTCTTCCCTCCCACATTTGAAAAGAAATAAAATATAACACCTTCATCATCCCACAAAAATTCATGACAGAAACTTCCAAGCAATTTTGCAAGCATGCAATCTACAGGTACATCAGAGAAACTGTACCATGAAACAGCCTACAATCTTGTATAATTATAATACAGATGAAATCCTGGATAATGGTCAAAACATTGAATTTTTCTCTTTATTTCTTGGAAACAGCATAGTACCTTGCCATATAAAATAGAAAGTACCTGACATTTTAATAATGGCTTTCTTCCATTATATCTAACTGTGTTTTTCCTTCCACAAAAAGACATTTAAAGAGAAAATGTTGAGAGCTGCAATTATGTGATTATTTTACAAAACAGTAGAAAATACTGGCTCCTTATAGGTATATAGAAATCAGAATATATAGAAATCAGAATTTCTGTATACCTGAGGCAGTTCGCAATAAACTAGAAATAAAAAAAAATATATTTTTTTATTTGTGATAAACCTATGGATTATTTTTTTTCTTGACACCAAAAAAAGGTTACTAAAATTATAATACCATAAATTTATGGTGATGAACACAATGAACACAATGTGTTCATCGCAGGATGTTCATTGCAGGAAAAAACAGGAAACATCATTTGGCTGTCAAATGAGTTAATCAACTGATTCAAGCAAGATCCCTCTCCAGGAAAAGTATTTTAAATCCATTAACTTGAACTAAGGAAGGTAAAATGAGCAAAATTTATTTAGCTCTCTAGGTCCATGACTATGTAAAAATCATTAGGTTTCCATGATTAATGCTTAAAAATGTTGTACAATCTCTCTTTTGCAATGCAAAATTTTCATATGCTATTATACCACTATTTTAGTAGCCATGACATTTTAAATGTTGTATAATAAAATGTTATAGTGCTATTTATACTCCAGTAACATCTCCTCAGTTTCAAGCCCAAGACTGCATATGACATATTTTATTCATCTTCAGCTGCAGTCCGACATGAGGAGAAAAAACTGTTACTATTGCTGCTATTGCTACCACCATAGAAGTCACATATTGGATCAGAAGAAATATGAGGTATATGTTACTACAGCTGAAAGAGATTGTGCAGATAGCATCTCCAAGTCATCTTTGATTCTCTCTACTGCAAACTGTTTGGGAGGAGACAGTTGTCTGGTGTAGGTTATAGTGGCTTTGGGGTGTTTCAAATCTCACCAGCTAGATACCCGAGCACAGCCAGAGAATGGAATATGGCTACTCTAGGTCCTGCTGCCTGTGTCAGTGCATTCTCCATCCTTTACTGTACTTACTTATATTACTGCTATAGTCAAATGTGGACTTGATAAGGATCTCCAGTCTCTTTCAATTGACATATTTAATATGAATCAAGCTGACTTTGATCTCCTGAAATGGCTTATTTAGTGAGGATAAAGGCAAACACACATTGCTGAATTATATACAAAACAAGAAAGTTTTACCATTGCGGTAAAATGGGTTCTGTTTTAACTCAAACTAGGACAATTCCAAAAGCAGCAAGTCATTGGAAATGGGTAAAGTGTTCTGGGTGAAAACTGCACCATGGTTTCCCATTCTTACACTTTTCCTTAGTCATTTATTATAATACTAAGGCACAGATCTTTGGTCTGACTCAGAAGGGCACATTGTGTTAAATCTGTGTAGTCTGAAGACTGAATTCTGAAGTGAGAATATTTGCATTTTAATGTATACCATCTTTATGAACCCTGATTTCTCCTGGTACTGATCATCGCTTTGCTGTCCTGATTTCTTAAATTTCACACACTTTTTCCAGAGGTTCTTAATGATTTTGTTAATGGGACACCTTCTGTTTTGTATTCACAAATGCTAAAATTTCCCTTCATTCTGTTTAAAAATAGCTTAATTAAACCATAAATCTGAAAAAAAAAAAAAATTAAATAATTTTAAAAAATCGCCAAACCAAAACTATTTAAAACTTTTTCTGTGAGCAGGGAAATTAATTTATGTAAATATCCGTGTTAATACTCATGCTTTTTTTTATCTTTTAGCTTATTTTTTAAGTCATGGATCAAATATTTCAAGTGAAAAAATAAAATCTTACATGACTTTGTCTTGGAACACTTACTTGAGCAAATAAGTAAAGCATTTATTAAATTATTGAGACTGATATGTGGTTTTAAATATAACTTGGTTTTCATAAGTCATTTTTCTCAGAAAAAATATTTGAAATGTATTATAAAAGAGAAAAAGGTAAACACTTTAAGGTAAGGATTCCTACAAGAGATGGATAGACTCACGGAGTCTAAACATTTCATGGAATTGGCAAAAAGAATATATAGAATACTGAAAAAAATATAGTAAGGTATTAATGCATTGACTAGTTCAGGCTGAACTGAAAGGCTGAAAATAAAAAAAAATCACTTTCTCGTCACAGCAACTATTTATAGATTAAAAAAAAATTAAATGTAAGGACATATAGTATACGAATCTATTGATTTCGACACTTTCCATAGCTATCATATCTTAAAACATTTATGTTACTATATCTTTTCAGTATAGAATTGCTTCTGCTGTGACCTCCCAGCATGTAGGCCTCCTCAACTGTTGACCCTGGACAACTGAAACAACTTTGAAAAAACTTCTTTTAAGATGCCTCAGATAAGACAGAAAGAGAGAAAGACTAAAAAACCCACACTTTCTCTTTTCATGATGACATGGTTCAGTTTAAAAATCTATAGGGATAGGAAGAAGAATTTGCTTTAAGACAATTCCATGGTCTTAAGGGAATATGAAATCTCCCAGCCCAGCTAATTGCTAATTGCTGAGTGATATACTATTATCACTTACTCCATACTACAGACTCTATGATATGATGATCAGTCTTGAGGCTAAGTTGGTTACTGGACTTATGATGCAGAACGTATTTTTCAAAAGCAACTGTCATGTGAGGAACACCTGCATAGGCTGTGTTGAGATTCTGCCATTTGATCAGGTTCTTGGTAGACCTTGATTTAAAAGGCTTTCTCCTACTTTTGGTAGTTTCAGTTTCCATTCTCAATTTTTATCTGAATAAGGGAAAAGGAACTATTTTTTGCCTGCTATTTTAAGTTTGATACCCTGCATTTAATGCTTTTTTTAAAAAAATCTGTAAACAGAAACATAGACATTCATATTTTGAATAGAGGAATTATAGTAAGCATATATGTATTTCCATATTTTATCCATGTGTAAGTACATACATATAAAAAAAAAGTATTTAAGTCTTTAAGTCTCTACGTATATGTACTCAGATGTTGTATTTCCTTGAACACCGAAACACTGTATATCTGAATAAATACTGAATAATTGCTTTATGAGTTTTTTTGTAGAATTATAGGTAAAATGTGACTCCTTAAACTGAAAAATTTGGGTAGCTGATAGAGAAATAGGGTAAGTCACCCAACTGTGATCCTGCTGAGGGTAGATACAGAATATCAGGCAAGGTGAAAGACCTCAGAGTCTTTCAGTCTCTGGTTTAGATTATCCTGTTCCACTGCTACAGAATCTGATAATGAGAATATCACACAGTGAGGGAAACTGCATTTTGAACATGTATTTTATCTACATAATAGTAAAATGATTATTTTGAAAAAAACTAATTAAGAGCATTTTATAAAAATATCAAAGAGATGGTAGGAAGGATACATGCTGTGTATATCTCAAGTGAATTTGTAAAATTATGATCATTTTAACAGTGAGAAAATCCATGTGAATGCAGGTTTTTATATATTGTACCTGCTGGTTACGCTTTTCTAGTTCATTCAAAAAGAAAACCAGTCAGTTGCTAAAGCAGTTCAAAAGCCAAGCAAGCTGTAGCAAAATTGGCAACTGAAGAATGACTTTGAGTCACTTCCATAAAGGTCTGAAACTTCCTTTTAAAATTTAGCCACAAATAGAAGGAGGTAACCAACATAAGGCTTCTGACACAAAGCAGATGAACCACAGGGATAAGTCTCCTATATAGGCTTTGATCACAAAACTCCATATAAAGCACAGAAAAGTTTCTAAAAGCTGATTATCTCATAATTCTGGCAAACACATAGCAAATGAAAAAAAAAGCAATTTCTTACAAGTGGTCTGAAAAGAGATAGAAAAGAGTGGGAAAGAGGAATCCAGGTCACAAGACTCCTGTGCATTCATTCCTCACCAACACAGTGGAACCACCCAAGGCACTAGCCCTTATACAGGTCCTGTCATGGCTCAAAAACCACCAAGACAGAGCCAATTCTTACTCAGCTAGACTTTGAGAAGATACTTTCCTTGTTGAAGTTCTGTTCCTAAAGTAATCTTCAAATACAGACAAAACCTTTGCACAAGAACTCAGTGGGAGTGTTTCTGAGGATACAGTCTACAGCCTGAGTCCTGTTTCAAGGGCAGACAATGCATGAAGACATATGGAGTCAAAGGTACCTAAAGGTAGCTATAAGGAGAGCTTTAAACTAGATGTAACAGAGAAAGGAGATGGCATTTTGAGTAACAGATTGGAGCCAGGGTTTGCTAATGCATTTGTGCATTGTGAGGGGAAACACCTGTGAAATGCCTCTGTGGTTTACATAGCAAGGTTTGGGTAGCAGGGCAGGAGAAGGACTGAAGGGGTGGCTTCTGTGAGACGACACTAGGAGCCATGCCCATTCCAGAAAAAGCCATTTTCAGCTGTTTCCAAGGTGGACATGCTGCTTGCCAAAGCTGAGCCAATTGTCAATGATGATGGTAGCATCTCTGTGATAACATTTTAAAAATAGTAACAAACACTGTTCAATAGTAGCTGTGAAAAAGGAATGAGAAAATCTTAGAAAAGCAGCTATGCAGACATAAAGATCGGTGTGGGTTAGATGAATGGACAGTTAAATGGATTGAAAATTGGCTAAAATATAGGACCCAGAGGTTGTGATTAGGGTCACAAAATCCAGCTGGAAGTCTCTAACAAGTGGTGTTCCCCAGGGGTCAGTACTGGGTCCAGTCCTCTTCACTATATTCATCAATGGCCTGGACAAAGGGATGGAATGTACCCTCAGCAAATTTGCTGATGACACAAAACTAGGAGGGGTGGCTGACACCCCAGAAGGCTGTGCCACCATCCAGCGAGATCCAGACAGGCTGGAGAGATGGGCCAAGAAAAACCTAATGAAATTTAACAAGGGCAAGTGTAGAGTGCTGCACCTGGGGAGAAATAACCCCCTGCACCAGGACAGGTTGGGGGCTGACCTGCTGGAGAGCAGCTCTGAGGAGAAAGATCTGGGAGTTCTCGTGGGCAACAGGATGACCATAAGCCAGAAATGTGCCCTTGTGGCCAAAAAGGCCAATGGCATCCTGGGGTGCATCAAGAAGAGCGTGGCCAGCAGGTAGAGGGAGGTCATCCTGCCCCTCTACTCTGCCCTGGTGAGGCCCCATCTAGAATACTGTGTCCAGTTCTGGGATCCCCAGTCCAAGAAGGACAGATTACTTGTCCTGGAGGGGGTACAGCAAAGGGCCACAAAGATGATTAAGGGCCTGGAGCATCTCTCCTGTGACGAAAAGCTGAGGGACTTGGGTCTTTTTAGTCTGGAGAAAAGAAGACTTAAGGGTGATCTGATCAATGCATACAAATACTTAAAGGGTGGGTGGCAAGAGGATAGGACTGGTCTTTTCTCAGTGGTGCCCAGTGACAGGACAAGAGGAAATGGACACAAACTTGAGTATAGAAGTCCCACCTAAATATGAGGACAAACTTCTGTACTGTGAGAGTGGTAGAGCACTGGAACAGGCTGCCCAGAGAGGTGGTGGAATCTCCTTCTCTGGAGACATTCAAAACCCACCTGGATAAGTTCCTGTGCAATGTGCTGTAGGTAGACCTGCTCCAGCGGGAGGGGGTGGACTAGATGATCTCCAGAGGTCCTTCCAACCCTATATGATTCTATGATTCTTTGAAGATGCAAGGGGAGAAAGTTCTCTACATGCCAGAGCAGAAATTCCTCTGCAGCCCATGGAGGACCATAAAGGAGCAAATATCTATCCTGCATCCTGTGGAGAGCTCCACACCAGAACAGGTCAATGTGCCCTGAAGGAGGCTGCAGCCTATGAACATCTAAGCTGGAGCACACTCCTGGCAGGAGCTGCAGCCCATGGAGAGGAGCCCATGCAGGAGCAGGTTTTCTGTCAGGAACCATGGAGCAGTCCATTCATGAACAACTGTACCCTCTTCTTGAATAACTGCAGCCTGTGGAGAAGACCCACATTGGAAAACTTTGTGATGGACTGTATTCTATGGAAGGGATGCCCAACACTGGACTGGGGGAAAAGCATGAGGAAGAACAAGAGATAGAGATGAAGTGTTATGAACAGACTGCAACCTCCATTACCCAGGGCGTTGCATTACTTATAGAGGGGAGGATGTAGAAGAATCATGGCTGAAGGTGAATGTGAGAAGAAAGAAAGAGTGAGTGGAAGGTAGTTTTATTATTTTTATTTTTCACTGTCCTATTCCGATATTAGTTGGCAATACATTAAATTAATTTTCCCCAAGTGAAGACTGTTTTACCTGTGAGAGTAATTGGTAAGTGATTTCCCTGTCTTTAGCTTGATCCATGAGCCAACATGGCTTCACCAAGGGCTAATTGTGCCTGACTAATCTAGCTGTCCTTCTATAATGGAGTGACTGGATTAGTCAACAAGGGAAGAACAACTAAAATCATCTATCTGAACTTCTGTGAGAACTGTGATACAGTCCCCCACAACATTCTTACCTCAAAACTGGAGAGATACGGATTTGGTGGATGGACTAGTCGATGGATGAATAATTGGCTTAAATGGCCACATCCAAAGAATTAGTCAACAGCTCAGTGTACAATTGGAAACCAGAAATAAGTGGTGTCCCTCAAGGGTCCATACTGGGACCAATTCTATTTAATGTCTTCATAAAAATATAGAGAATTAAGTGTACCCTCAATCACTTTGTAGATGACACCAAGCTGAGTGGTGCAGTTGAGAGACCAGTGGGAAGGGATGCCATCCAGAAGGACTTTGAGAGGCTTGAGAAGTAGGCTCATGTGAAATTCAGTTCAAATTCCCGCACCCCTCAATATCAATGCAGACTGGGGGATGAGTGGATTGAGAGGTTTGTGCATTACCAGATGTGAACCAGTAACGTGCACTTGCAGCTCAGAAAGTCAATCATATTCTAGGCTGCATCAAAAGAAGCAAGGCCAGCAGGTTGGGGAATTAATTGTCCCCCTCTTTCCACTCTTACGAGACCCCACCTGGAGTCCTATATTCAGCTCTGGGGCCCCCAGTACAAGAAAGACATGGACCTGTGTGCTTGGTTAGGCTGGGAGAGATTTCATTTTTTTCGTAGTAGCTAGTATGGGTCTATCTTCTGATTTGTGACCAATGCTTCAGCTATTGTTGAGCAGTGCTTACTCAGAGTCAAGGCCTTTCTGCTCTCATAGCCTTCCTGGCTGCCCCAGCCTAGAGAACAGAAGGCTCCAGTGAGATCTTATCATAGTCTTTCAATATGTAAAGAGATGTAAAGATGGAGAGAGACTTTTTGCAAAGGACAAAAGGGGCAATAGTGACAGGACAAGGGGCAATAGTTTTTGGATATAAGGAGGAAAATAATTATGAGCATGGTGAGACACTGAAACAAGTTGCCCAGAGAAGCTGTGGAAGCTCCACTCTTGTTCAAGGTCAGGTTGGATGAGGGTTTGAACAACCTGGTCTAGTGAAAGATGTCTCTGTCCATAGCAGGCAGAGTGGACTAGCTGATTTTTAAAGATCTGTTCCAACTCAAGTCATTCTATGATTCTAAGTCTGGCAGTCTTCCACTGGCTAGCCTGAGGCCAGCACACTTTCTGTCACTTCACGGGGAATCAAAATGAATCATAGAACACTTCTGCAGCAATAGAAACTGTGTGATAACACCTTCAGATGTGATGTTTGCATGACCAAGGGAGTAGCAACAATATATACATATCTGCTTTTGCAACTGGGTTACACACACTGAGATTAGGCAAGCCTGAGTGCTATCAGTAGTTATTAATCACTCAGAAATGCTCAAGTGAAGAAAAATAAAAGAATTTAGACCAAAATATAAATGAAGATAAAACACTCTAGATTAAATAACAGATACTACCAGTATATTACATCAATAAGTTTTAATTGAATTCTCTACAGCTATTTGTTCTTTGATCTAAGCACAGTGATAAAGCCATTGTGATTTTTAATTGAATTGTGTTAGTATTATGCTAAACTCATATAATACATAGGCATATTTGAAGACCTATAATCTTTATATGCAGGGATCACTCCCCGTGAACTGCTGCTTGTAAAGCAGCACTAAATCACTGTGTTATGTTGCAAATATTAGGAACTAGGCTGTTTAAATTAGAATTTCATGAGGGAATTCATTAGTAAATATCTCATCTATAAAAACCACACAACTGTCAGGCCCTCAGTATTAACAAATTATAAGAATTTCTAAAGATGGAATCAAGACTTTTAGACTTAATTTTGGTAGGGATAAGTAGACAAAAAGTACTGTACAATATTTGGTATTTGTACTAGCATAGAAGCTACTTCTGCTATTTTCTGTTCAAATACAGAAAATGGACTTTACTGCTATTTATAAACATTAACTATACATTCACAGTCTTACCCAAGACTGAACATTTCATGTGCATAAAACCAAAGTAATTCAAATATGATAGATATGCCTGTGAGAAGAAAATCTGTCCATTCTAATCAAGCATCAGAATAACTTTTGTAGTTAATACAACAATGTAGTTTCCA
Source organism: Scolopax mira (assembly GCA_004320125.1). Taxonomy (NCBI): domain Eukaryota; kingdom Metazoa; phylum Chordata; class Aves; order Charadriiformes; family Scolopacidae; genus Scolopax; species Scolopax mira. The sequence goes on along the minus strand of BJBW01003240.1, from coordinate 16,588 downwards.
TGATGTTTTTGAATTGGGAGTCTCAGATAAAAGATAATCCTGTTCTCCAATCTTGCCTACAGCTTTCATGCTATTTGTACCTGCCTCCTTTATCATAGTTCACTTGTAAGATAAATGTTACTGCTTATATTATCACTGAAATTTTTGGTGGTCCTTGTAATAGGTCTCTGCACCAGAGATATAGTCCTCTCAGAAGTAAAAATGTGTAAATAATGAAAAATGACCTAGCATTCTCTCAAGGTAGCTTGTTTCTGTGAATAGCCTCGTAAAAGAAACAAATAACTAAACAGATGAGTAAAAAACAACAAAAACTATTAAATATGTGCTGAAAAAATTGCAAGTAAAATTGGATATAATTGTGCTAAAATTATAAAAAATTGTATTTAATTAAAAAAACATTCTCAAGCAGTATTAACAGGATATTAATAGTTTTGCCTTCTGGTATTTCTTGTTACTAAATCTTGTTACTAAATTCAGTAACATCCTTTATTACAAGCAATAGGATGGCCGAAGTTGGAACAGGCCTCTAGAAGTCATCTTGTCAAGCCACCCTGCTCAAGCAAGGTCACCTAGAGAAGGTTGCCCGGGACAAAGTTCAGATCGCTTTTGAATGTGTTCAAGGTGGGAGACTCCACAACATCTTTGGGCAATCTGAGCCAGTGCTCAGTCACCCTCACAGTGAAAAAGTGTTTCCTGACATTCAGACAGAACCTTCTGTGTTTCAGTTTGTTCCCATTGCCTCTCATCCTGTCACTGGGCACCACTGAAAAAAGCCTGACTCTATCTTCTTTGGACCCTCCCTTCAGGTATTTGTACACATTCATGAGATTCCCACTTAGCCTTCACTTCTGCAGGCTAAACAGCTCAGTTTTCTCAACCTTTACGCACATGAGAGATGCTCCAGCCTGTTCACCATCTTACTGATGTTAAGTAAAGGGGATGGATAACCTCCCTTGGCCACTGGCAACATTTTTCCCAGTGCTCTCCAGGGTGCCATTACCCCTGTTTGCCACAAGGGCACATTGCTTGCTCGTTTTCAATGTGGTATCCACCAGGTGTTTCTCTGTCAGTCAGTCAGTCACTGACATGTACTGGTGCATGGGAATATTCCTCCCCAGATACAAAATAAACTACCATTTCTGTGAAATCAGCATATCACTGCAATATTTGACATGTCTCAGAGAGTTAATCAAATAGAATAGGTAGTCCAGAGGCCTGTTCCATTGTTTAGAAAATTTAGGCTTTAATTAGACCTATGGTTTGCTTATTGATGTTTTCTGTTAAGACTGATTTAGAAGAATATTTTGTTTGCTTTATCGACTTAAAAATCTAACCCTGTTCTTTCTCTAATTTTACAAATCCATTGTTCCATTTTAAAATACTTCACTGTATGTTGTTACTTACTTCAAGGCTGAACAAAAGACTTGTCACCAATTTCCAACATCTGGACTATATAAGAATGATATCAAATTGCTTTATCTTTAATTGAAATGCACTGATAACTCTAGATTTTATGTTTTTTATTTCCTAGGTAATTATTGTTTTCAGCATTTTTCTGACACATACTTGTCTTCAAAACATTTTTCACTAAGTTCATGCACTATTCTGCTGCTTTTTGAATATGCTTATTATGTGTATTATGCTTATATTCCCTCATTTTGGCATTTTAGTTTACCATTTTTATATTATCTCAAGTTTGAGTGTGAATGCTTCATTTGATCTTGATTTCATATTAAAACAGCCAAAAACTTATTCCTAGGCGCTTTTGCAGATATGCACCCTTTTTATTCATTTATCAATTTTTATTGTAGTGAATGTCAGTATGATTGAAATTTGTTATCAGCAATTGCTATATATACTTGAGCACTTCCTGATATATTCTGTCAGTTCTGTAATAGTTCCTGTAGTTTTCTTTGATCATTTTTAAGCAATCTATGATTTCGGTTGAACTGTCCAGGTTTTGTAACTATTCTGCATTGGAACAGGCTGATTGCAAAAACCTGAATCTGAGTTCCTATTGGCTTCTGGTTTATTCCCTACTCAGTCGCATAAAATTCATTGAAGATAAGGTCATGAAAAATGTGATTTAAGTATCTCACTGAAATGACCTGATTCATATAATAAGGCATTTGCTTTTGCATAGTTTCCAGTTTCTTTTTTTTGTGCATTCTCTGTTAGTATTCAGCTTGAGATTTCCTTGCAACCATTACTTCCCATTAGCAGTTGTAGTTGTAAATCAAAAAAGGTATGGACAGACTGCACGTACCTTGGAGTCAGGGAGCAGGAAATAGATAGATTACAAACAAAACCTGCTAACTACTTAATTAAAACAAAAGACATTTGTTCCTTTGAGGATATTGTAGTTGCCTATTTAGAAGCTCAAGTAAATGAAACTTCTTCCAAGATATTAGTAATCTGAATGGCAGAGTGCAAAACTGGATAGACCATTCTAGATGTGAAATAATGGGTGCCAAGGAAAGGAAGCAGCTCCTTTGATCTACTTACTAGCTATGTTTCTGATCAGACCGCTGTCCACTGGTACCTCCAGGACATTTACAACAGTTTTTCATCGGCCAATCAGTGCTCAGGCAATGCGAAGGGCTTGTCCTTGTACCATTGCAGAGGCTTAGTCCATACCTGACACAGACCTTTGTATTTATCCTTGCTCAGTTTAATAACATTTCTTTTGGCCCATTCCTGTGTTGTCTATGGCCCTCTGGCTTGTTTTTAGGTCATCCACAAACTTTGTGAGAGCACAACCATTGATGAACATATTTAATGGGATGAGTTCAAGACAGACCTCTGAGAAATGCCTTTATCTGGCTTCCAGGTAGAGTATGATTCAGAACCATTACCCTCTGTGCTTGAAAAACCCAGTCCTTTCACCCATCTAGTAGTCCAGCTGTCCAAACCATAGTGCCCCAGACTGAAAATAAGGGTGCTGTGACAGTTAAATAGGGTAAAAATTATCCTTGTAAAAAGGTTGCAATATAGACAAGCCTCACTGCTCTCCTGTTATCCACACATCTAGTCATTTAACAGAGAAGGCAATCTTGACAATTGGGCATGATTTTCCCTTAAAAATCTGTTCTGGCTATTCCCAAATACTGTTGTTGGTTTTTCTCCTGCTTGTGCTCAGAACTTACTTCTGAGAAAATCCGTTTCATAGTTTCCCCAAAAGTCAAAGTGAGGCTTTAAGTTACTGAACAATGGTTTTTACTTTTCTGAAGATGGGTGCCTCATTTGCCCTTCCAAAATCATCTCCACAACCTTTCAAAAATGACCAAGGCATCCCAGTAGTAACCTCATACAGTGCTCTCACCAAAAAAAAAAAAAAAAAAACAAAAAAAATTGAAGTTTTGGTTTTGGTTTGGTTTAACCACAGCCAGCAACTAAGCACCACACAGCTACTCACTCATTCCCCCACAGTGGGATGGGGAAGGCAATCAGAAGAGTAAAAAGTGGGAAAACCTATAGGCTGGGATAAAGGTAGTTTAATAGGTAAAACAAAAGCCACACACGCAAGAAAATCAAAACAAGGAATTTATTCACTATTTCCCACCTACAGGTAGGTGTGCAACTACCTCCAGGAATGCAGGGCTCCATCACATGTAACATTTACTTGGAAAGACTAATTCCGTAATTAGTGTCCCTCATTTGTCACCTTCTCCCAGCTTTATATGCTCAGCATGATGTCATAATATGGAATATCCCTCTGGTCAGTTGGAGTCAGCTGTGTCCCCTCCCAACTTCTTGTGCACCCCCAGCCTGCTCACTGGTGGGGTGGTGTGAGAAGAAGAAAAGTCCTTGACTCTATGTAAGCACTACTCAGCAGTAACAAAAACATCTCTGTGTTATCAACACTGTTTCCAGTGTTCAGCACAAATGCAAAACATAGCCCTGTATTACCTGCTATGAAGAAAATTAACTCTATCCCAGCAATAAACCAGAACAGTTTGCTGTATAGAATTGCTCATTTAGAGTGATATGATTTATGGGTTACTTTGGCCTCACGTACCAACATAGACAAGCATAAGTCTACAGGGCTAAACACATAATTAATGTAAACTTGTCTTAGAAGAGAAATAAAATCTAGGAAAAAAATCCCGCCCCCCTCAAAAAAAAATAAAGTGTTGGTTTTTACCTTCCTTCCACCCTAGACTTGTTGGAGGTGTAGAGGAGAAAGATTCTGTACAGAAATACTCTGCTTTTTGGTGTAGTTCAATAAAGCCAGGTTTCAAAAAGTTCAAAGATAAATTGGTTTCTATGCACAAGTACAGGTGTAGTTTTCCTTTAATATTCTTACCTAATCTGTTTTTTTAAATCAGGTACAAACATGTTTTTATCCTCAGACAAATTTTTACTGGAAGCTTGTTCAGAACAATTAACATTGACACTAAGAATATAATACTGGTGATTTTAATTCCTGTCTAGGAATTCTCATAAAAATTAACACTCTTACAGAAGAAATATATCATGTTAACATTTAAACCACCCCAAAGCTTTTGCATGAACAAATATTATTTATTTCCTTGAGTATCCTTAACACTATGGATTCCTATTGATAAACCTGGGATTCAGGATTTAGGAGATTTTTTTTTTTATTTAACTTCTCCTGCAATATTGTCTTTTATTTTAAAATATGCTATATCTCTGAACACATCACAACCTACACCGATAATAGTTTATAAATAAAAATTGGTATTCATTTGCATTTTAGCCCTCATTATTCTGTTCATGAACCTGATGATAATTTCTACATTGTCTTTTTTAATTGCTTTCCAAGTTCATGGCTCATCTTCTACATAATAATCTTACATGTACATTGAATTTTTTATCCTGAAAGATACCAAAGCCCTTCAAAAATTGTGAGCTGAATTCTGTCATCAGTTTTATCCAAACACCCACCAGCTGCAAAGAAATGGAAAATCTCAAAGGAGATAATTTGATACCTTGAATAAAAGAAAATTGATCACTTCAGCAGAAAATATAGAAGTAGTTCAAACTGGTAAGAAGTAGCTTCCTGTAATTTAATTTGTTTTTCTTCTGGGATTTCTCATTTTTTAATAAACAGGTTTCCCTAGTCATCTGCAAGTTTGTATTAAATGTAAAGACTGTACTTATCAAAGACTGATTTCTGTTCTACTTTCACACCAGTTTTCACTGAATTGCTTTATCTCTGTGCTTAAGTCACATTTTGCAAGTTGTTTTTTTTTCCCCAGGAGTTTTTCTTAAGCTGAGGAACCCAAATAAAGTCAATGTTCCAGGTAATCTTGCATCTAACATGTTCAAGGTGGATCCCTCACGTTAGCCATCATATTAAAAGTTTTTGCCTAATCAGAGTGTTCTAGTAGCTTTCATCAGAAATATTCTTGTTCCCTCTAACAATATTTTAAGTATAATCTAACATTCATGCTTGAAGTTTTAATTTTCAAAACTCAATATTTGAGTGCTGTGTAGCCCAAGAAATTTGCATGAAAATGAAGATTCTATTACCATCCAAATTACAAATTTTAAACACTGTTTTTTAATAATCAAGTGAATAAAGTAAAAGAAAATAAAAATACTAAAAGATTAAAAAAATTGTCAAGTTATGGATAGTATGGAGTCTGTATGGTGAGGAATGTAAACTAGGTGTGTATTATCTTGGGATTCTCAGGATACAGTTGTGTTTTTTTTTTAATGTTGTTTTCATTTATAAGACTGTTTTATCAAGGGCTTCTTCAAAGGCTTTATTTCCTCCTCCATCTTCGAAACTAATAAGCACTCCTTGTATAGGACAACTAGGTAAGTGTTGAACATGGTTAAATAGAGCCATGTTTAGAAAAGTGATGGCCAAAAATTAATGGCCAAAAATGAATGTCAAATAGTATTTCTAAAAGAAAAACTTATTTTTCAGACAATATTTTTACACAAAGGTTTGCACTGATTCAAGACTACTGTTTTCCCACACTTTCAAATCTAACCATGTAATACAGGTTTCAAAAAAGCTTAATAATGCATACATGAATTTTACCCTGCTTCTTAAACTGCTGTGGTGACCTCTAGTCTTGGAATATCAAGTCTTTCTTTAACCAGTCACATTAAGTGCAAAGATAAATGACAAGTCAAACAAAAAAAAAAGAAATTATTCTTTATAGAGATATTGCCCTGATTTTTAGGCATTTTCTTACTTACCTTTAGCAAGAATTCAGTTACAAACTTTCTGAACATTTTTAAAGAATCTGCTTTACAAAATATTTGAGAACTTTTTTGGTTTAATAACAGAAGATTACAGGCATCAGAAAACAATTCAATTGCCAGGTGAATAATGGTAAGGCAAAATTTTTTACCCACTGAAGGTTCTCTTAATACTTTTCAAATACCTTTGACAAGGCTTCTGCCACCATGTTCCAAACTTTAATAAAGGCGTCAGCTGTAAGAGTCAGGCCTTTCAAGACTTAAAGCAAAATCTGGATTTCTCTGTTTGACTCAGATGTTTATAAGTTTGCCTTCACATCCATAAGGTCTAGAACCACTTTCCTTTTTTCCAAAACAAACCCGACACTGCAATACTTACACTTTCACAGCAACTTTAAGTACTAGCTTTATCACTATAGTCCTTCTTTCTTTACCCTTTCCTGAATCTGACAACAGTGATTAAAAATTACAAACAAGAGCAAACAGATAAAGACATACACGTTCCCCTGTATCACCTGCTTCCACATGGAAGCATAGCAAATAATATGAAGCTAAAACCTGAAATACAAATTTGAGCTTTGAACCATGACAGAAGCAGAAATACAAAATTGCCATTTGTATGCTAAAATGTACCTCAGAATCTCTTACACAATTGACTAAATTACTAACATTTATTAATCTTCTTTATACTGCTATTGTACAGATACTAAGAACATTTGTTAAAAGAAAAACTAAATTGGTGAGGTGTTGACATAGCGACACATGCATATAAGGAGGCAAATTAGACAGGATGGCCAGTGGTGGCAATGGGAGTCTCTGTTATGAGGGTTCTTGCAGTGGTATCCTCAGCTTGTTTCTATGTTCAGTTTCTGTTATCTTTTATAATCCAGCTAGTCTATGCTTCTATATAACCATTCCAGCACAGGCATAGAACAAGGTCATGGAACCTTAGCACATAGGAACATGGAAGTAATTGAGGTTGAAGGGAACTTCAGGAACTCTGCAGTCCAAGCTCCTGCTAGTCCTGGATGTATGGTCAGACTAGGTTGCTCAGGTTCTTGTCCAGTCACTTGAAAACTTCCAATGACAGAGATAACACAAATTCTCTGGTCTCCTCTGCTCTGCTGCTTGACTGCGCTGATGTTGATTTTTTTTGAAGGTCCAGACTGAGCCTCTTTTGTTTCAGCTAATGCACATGGTTTCTCAGCCTTTTACCAGGCACTACTGTGAAAAGCCTGGTTAGTGTCTCCTCTGTTGCTTCTGTGTTGATGCCACAGGGCTCCTGATAGGTTTGCCTAAAGCCTTCTCTTATCTGGAATGAATGACCTCTGGTCCCACAGCTCTCTTCACAGGGCACAGGCTGCAGTCCCCAACTGTCTTGCTGGCCTTCTCTGAGTTCAGTTATGCTTATTGATGTCTTTCTTGTATTGTGTAGCCCAAAATTGCATGTAGTATTCCATACATGATCTAATAAAGCCTGAATAAAGCAAGATGATTCCCTTCCTCAGTAATCTGGCTGTGTCCCTGTTCATACAGCAGAGAATGCTGTTAGCTGCCTTTATTACCACACTTACACTGTTTGCTGTCCACCACCTTCTACAAGCTACTGAAAGGCTGTTCGTCAGGCAGTCCCCAGTCTGTATTGTTGTAAAGAGTATTTATTCCTTTCAAGGTATATGAATTTGTACTTATCTTTGTTAGATATCATTCATTTCCTGTCAATCCATTCCTACAGTTTGTCCAGATTCCTGTCTGGTGTCTGCTGAACATCTTATGCACAAGCGTTCTATAAACTCCTCCAGGTTATTGAACAAGATCTTAAACAGGACCAGTGTCTATGTTATCCCATATTCTACCAACATCCAGGTAAATTATTACTTATTATCCACTACCTGCTAAGCTTAAACATACAATGAGTTTTGTACCCATCTGATTTTAATCTCATCCAGACTGTATTATCCTAACTGGGATACAAGAATAATGTGAAAGACAGTGTGAAAAACCTTGCTAAAATGAAGTAAATTACATCCATTTTTCTCCTGCTGATCAAAAACCTAGTTAGGAAGGCAATCCACCGGTCAAGCATGATTTACCCTTTATAAACATATGCTGACTGCTCCTACTCACCTTCTCCCTCACAGGCATGAAAATGCTTCTCAATAAGACCCACTCTATGATTTTCCCTGGTATTGAAGGTAGTTAAATAGTCTGTACTTCCCCATATTATTATTTTGTTGCTTTTTTATAAAGACTGTAATATTTGTTTTCCTCCATTCATCACCGATCTCCTCTAATTTTCACAATTTTTTAAAGATATTTAAAAGCAGCCCTCTGGGGATGCTGTCTCAGCAACCCTCGATGCAGCTTATCTCATACCATGGGTTTACTGTGGATCAAATTCTCGACTTGGTCTGCGTCCACTTTATTCTCTTTGACTAGTCTTTGTTGCTAAGAGTATATAGGAACTGAATACCTCTGTCCTGTTTGTTTCCACTGTCATTAAATCACTCGCCCCAGTCAGCAACAGGTTCATCTTTTCTTTGTTCAACTTGTTATTTGTGATTAGTCACAGCTTCTTGCTATTATTGCTCATCTATGCAGATGACTAGCTGGGGTGTTCTTCAAGCACTGAACAAATGACTGACTTAAAAGCACTTTGTTCATGCAGGCATAGATCCAGCTTTGCCCCACTTATAAGTAAAGAAAAGCTTGATTTTCATATTTAGACTTCACTTATAAATAAATTCTGTAACTCATGACACGTTGTGGTCATTCAAGTACTACATAAGTGTATCTATGCTTACTGAAAAACATAGTTGTTTTACTTCCATTGTGCTGTATTTGCTGAAAAATGTCACTTTTATGTGATGAGCCATGTCACACAATAATGGAAGATTTGCTTTCCAAATTTCTTTACATCTGAACATGTTGACATTATAAATCAGATCCTAGTTGCTTATAGGTTGTTTTTTTTTCCTTACCTATAACCAGTAAATTTAGAATATTTGAATAAATGTGAAGGACTCCAACCCCACTGTCACTGTAAAATCCCAAGTGAGTGTAGTGTGCAGAAGAGTGATATAAGCAGTAAGACACTAGCAGGGTGCATTCTTTTTACAGCATTGTTTCTTTGTGTTGTTATTCCAAATGACATCTGTGCTGCCGCAGATGACCTACCTGTTCAGGTTCATGGATGTTTTCATTTCATGTCAAGCATCACTATTTTCTTTGAGACAGCAAAGAGTGAATGCATTTGTTCCTTGAGCACTAGTTCATAACTAAACTGAGATGCATGGTAACATGAAGAACTCTTACTAGTTGCATAATGTAAGAAAATCTGTAGCTTACAGCATAATACCTTTCTTAATTTGGAAGACAACATGTCATCAGCAGGCCATAGAAAACAGACATCTAAGACTTGTAAATTAACAAGTATCAGGCAATGATTTTATGTATACAGTTATTTTTAAAAACCATTATTCACTAGTGGCAATGAAGAAATTAATTTATTTGATCTATCCATTTTCCATCCTCTGATGGTTCACCCATATCTTAAGAAACTACCATTCTAAACACAAATAAGCCTTACTGGAGTCACCTGCAAAAAAAAGTGAAGTGAAAAAAGTTCACTTAGTGGAGTTACCTGCAAATTTGGCTATTTGCTCTATAATATTTTTCATTATAACTAAAACCTGGGCATAAGGTTTAAGCATGACCACCTGTATTACGCAACAATACAGGTTAGGTGTGGACGTGCTGGAGACAAGTTCCAAAGAGAAAGATCTGGGTGTCCTGGTAGACAGCAAAATGACAAGGAGCAAGCAGTGTGCTCTTGTGTCCAGAAAGGCCAACGGAATCCTGGGCTGCATAGAGAAGAGTGTG
>BJBW01003239.1:97555-134437 GCA_004320125.1 Scolopax mira | reverse complement strand
ACACTCTTCCTGATGCCCCCCAGGATGCCATTGGCCTTTTTGGCCACAAGGGACCATTGCTGGTTCATGGGCATCCTGTTGTCCACCAGGACTCCTAAGTCTTTCTCCTCAGAGGTGCTCTCCAGCAAGTCAGTCCCCAACAACTCCACTCAGAGGATCTCATGGTCTATTAGACCAATAAAGAGACTTATCAGACCCAGTAAAGGCATATACAAAGGCAAGGAAGGAGGAATGAGATGAAAACTACAGCAGCACTCAGAGAGTTAAAGTCTAAGGATAGCAGTAATGGAGGTTTGCCTTTTTTTTTTAAACTAAGACAAGCAGATGAAGGCTAGTATCAGAGGTGGTTCAAGCATACAATCCAAACTAAACTAAAAAAAAAAAAAAAAAAAGGTAAAAAATAGCTAAAAAGGGGAAAGCTATCCAGCAGCTTACAGGATGCTTGAAGATACTTGGGAGTCAAGATGGTGAGTTCAATGGCAAAGAGCCACAGAGTCAAAATGAGACACCCCCGAAGTTCAGCAAATCAAAGCTGTTCAATGAAATTAAAGACACTGAGCAAAAAAAAAAAACTGACTTCACTCTAAAAATTAAAAGGAAAGCTTGTCTGTCACTGGGACTGCAATGTTGCACCGGCCCAGCAGCCCCTTCATGATTTTTAGCACATGCATAGAGGAAATTCCTGCAGCCCTTCCCCTCCTCCAGCCACAAAGAGAAGGGGGATGGATGATGGATGCTCGGTTTAGGCAGAGGTGCCATCCTCAGCACTGCTAACACCATCCAAAATCTGAATGACTATCTCCATTTCGGACAGGATTCCAATCCAAAATTCAATAACAAGAGGATTACACACAATGAAGACATTCTAGAGGTCAATCCTCTCCCAGGCCTCCTTCTGCTCCTACCAAATTCCCCATCCAGAGCCCAAATATAACAAATTGAAAATGGATCAACATCAAAACACAGAGAGAAGCAGGAGTTCAAAAGGCTTCCCTCTGTGGAGAGAACTCAAAATCTTAAACAATAAAAACATTTTCAGGAGCGGAATGATTAAGATGAGAGTTTTATCTTTTTTTTTGCCTTTTTTTTTTCCCCCCTAAAGTTGTTAAAAATCAAAAGCACCAATAAATCCCAACTTAACCCAAGAAAGAAAGAGGTAAGGAATAGCTTCATAAACTGGTCCAAAGTTGCCAGAACTCATCCTGTTTGTAAAAATATTCAGATTAGCAGCATCCTTCCCCAGGGAGGTCTATTTAATCACTTCAGAAACAATCTCTTCCAGACAACAAAGAGCGATTAGATTACTTTAATTAAAGCACTGATTATCTCTGACCCCAAACAACAGAACGCAGAATCTAAAATAGATAGATTCATCCAGATGCCCTGGTCCTCGTTACGCTTTGATTTCAATCAATCGTGCACACACATGTCAAGCTGAAGGGCAATAAATTACAACCATGTGTTTGAAGAAATTATCTTCACGATATTGGAAGCGGGGAGCCGAGGCTCTAACCCAACGGTGTAAGATATTAGACTTCCATCTGGGAATAATAACCTCCTGAACAAAAACATACCAGGGCATTAGCTTCAGGCAGGGTCTGAGTTAAACCTGGCAGCAGGAGATCAAAATTAAACAGTTGTTTTTTGGGAAAGTGACATGCATTTTGGTAAAACAGATAACCAAGAAATATGCTTGTTGTTTAACACGTATAACAGAGAGGGAATGAAAATTGAGTATAATTTCTCTTTAACCCAAAGTGACATGAGCCTCTCCTATGAGGACAGGCTGAGAGTTGGGGGGGGTTCAGCCTGGAGAAGAAAAGGCTCCAGGAAGACCTTAGAGCCCCTTCCAGTCCCTCAAGGGGCTCCAGGAGAGATGGGGAGGGACTCTGGATCAGGGAGGGGAGTCATGGGAGGAGGGGGAAGGGTTTGACACTGAAAGAGGGGAGATTTGGATGAGATCTCAGGAAGAAATTCTTTGCTGTGAGGATGGTGAGAGCCTGAAACAGGTTGCCCAGAGAAGCTGTGGCTGCCCCATCCCTGGAGGGGTTCAAGGCCAGGCTGGATGGGGCTTTGAACAACCTGGTGTGGTGGGAGGTGTCCCTGCCTAGGGTGGAGGCATGGACCTGGATGATCTTCAAGGTCCCTTCCAACCCAAACCATTCTATGATTCTTTGCAGAAAAATCAGTCACAGAAAGGTGGCAGCAATGGGCGGTTCCTTAATTTTACATTGATGGCAGGTGTGTGAAAGAGTTAAAGCAGGTCGGGGTGGGCAAAGTCAAGGGCAGAGCCTGTTTGATGTGGGCAGTGAAGGGCTCCTGCAGCGGGGAGAAGACTGGGGAAGTCATGTTGGGGGTCAGTGAGGCTGGACAGGGCTTCTCCTCATCACAGAGGTTGCTGGGAGCTACTGGGAAACAGAGGTAAAGTGTGTGTGCATGTGGGAAAGGCAATCCTCATTGGCAGCAGGTGTGGGGCCAAAATAGCATGTGTGTCTGAAAGGGGAAAAAAACCACAACCACCACCCCCCCACACCCCCCCCGAACATTGGAGCTTCTTAAGCTTTGCAGGGCACCCTGTGGTTTCTGAGTATCCGCTGTGCTGGTTTTTGGGGATAACTCCAGGGGGAGGTGGGTGTCTTGCAAAGGAGTTGAATAAGTAGCAAACTTTTAAACTGCTTATTTGCAATCAAGTACTAGAGTGCAATCGAATGAAATGTGATTCGAGTAGGATTAAATTTAAAAGACAACGACATTAAATCCTAGCTCCAAAACTCATTGAACTCACTAAAAGCAATTTCCAAAATTGTAACCATGCTGGGATCTAATAAAGTTTTCATTAAAGAGGAAGCCTTTGACTCAGCCTCTCTCTTAGCAAAATGAGGGGATTTTGCCCCCATTATGGACGGGATACAAGTACATCTAATAGTTTCCTCTCTGTTTTATCAAGTACCAAGGCGTGACTGAGTTTGTTGGCAATGCTCTAAAGGCTGTGAATTCTCAGCCCAACTCATTTATGCTAAAAATGCTCTTTGCTCATCCCTCCCACCCCTTGAAATTTGAGCTTTTTGGTAACGTGGGTACAGGAAGCTCACAGCCTGCTCTGCTTTTTGCTTTACTGTAATTACCCAATGTATAAACCCAATAGACAGGAACCTTCTCTTTTTCTTCTGTTCATCACTTTGTACAACCAGAAACACCTAAATATGCTTCAGATTAAAATAGAGCAAAATCCCTGAGTATGGGTAGGTTGCAGTAAAGATAAGAGGTCAGTTTGGTTACCTAAATGCCAGGTTTTGGAAATACCCAGGTTTTGCAAGATTCTAGTTTAATTTCAAATGTGACATTAAGGGAAGCAAGCCCTGAAACATGGTACTGCAGATGCCTATTATCAACATCTTATTTTTCTTCTCTTTTTTGATGGTGGCAGAGGCCACATATGAGTCACTCAAGGAGGTGATGAGCTTTAATCCCACGTGCCAGCTCACTCCCCTTGCTGTGCTGGGTTGTGTTGCCCAAGTTTCCTAGAGATTGCCAAGTGTGTGAAAGAGGGTGTGAATTAGTCAAAAAGTTGTCTGTGTGGATAACAACTTACTGCTTCTGCTGATTATGTTTATAAAAAGAAAATAAATTGGAAGAACAGGGTGTTCTAGAGAGCACCCTGGTGTCCAAATACAGCTGTTTCATCTGCCTTCTTTCTCTGACAACATCTTTGGCCTTTAAAGAAATAGGAACCAGTTTATCACTAAAAGTATTTTATTTTTATTTTTTTTAAGAGGAAACATTTCTGTTGTTAGTGTATAATGGGTTCCTGAAATGCAGCATCCAGCTGGTGTAAAGGGCACCGAGGGAAAGGAAGGTAATGAAACCCAATTTAACTAATGAATGTAATTTAGAGAGAGGGTTTATTGCAGAGTTTCACAGGAAATAGTTTAGAAACACTCATCCTGTGGAAAAGAAGGGTTTTGTGGTTCCTCAAAAAGCCTTGCTTCCATCTGTAGAAACACATAGTGGTTTTTTTATTAGTTAATGTGAGCAACTGAAGATGCTGTGTGCAATCAGGAAGAGACACTTGTCCACCCAGCGCTTCCCTGGCTGATGCAGAGCTGCCTCCAGGCTGTCCCAGGAGATGCCCCTCCAAATCCAGCTGAGATGCCCTTTGTGAGGGTTTGCATCTGATATTTTAGTCCATTTTTAGCTTTAAACCCCACAACTTTCTATGCACAGCTGCCTGTTACCTCTTGCAGGAAGTAATTTCTTTGGGGTCCCGGGTCCCTGTCAGCATGGCTGGGTGCAACAGGGAGGCAATGAGTCCCTTCCTCCATCTGCTGAGATGCTCCTTGTGTCCCAGGGAAATTGTCACTCTCACTCTCTGTGTATCACCATCAATGCCTTGTCTCTGTTCTTGTCCTGTTCCTGGACTTGGGAGTATTTTTGGATATTATTTTTCCTTCTGAAAAACCTATTAAGCAAGAGCTCATCTTGGCACAGCTGGACTCACCCAGGAAAAGCACATGGAAGCCTGGTGCCAGCCAGCTCTTGGCTTTGGACACCAGAGAAACAGGAGGGCAATTCCCAAAGAATTGAGGTGTTCATCCAGTTCTGGGCCCCCCTTCAAGAGGGACAGGGAACTACTGGAGAGAGTCCAGTGTAGGGCAGTAAAGATGATTAAGGGATTGGAGCACCTCTCTTATGAGGAAAGGCTCAAGGAGCTGGGACTCTTTAGCCTGGACAAGTGAAGGCTGAGGGGAGACCTTATTTATGTTTACAAGTATCTAAAGGCTGGGTTGAAGGAGGATGGAACTGGACTCTTTTCAGTGGTTTCCAGCGATAGGACAAGGGGCAACAGGCTCAAGCTGGAACACGGGAAGTTCCACTTAAATATGAGGAAAAACTTCTTTCCATTGAGGGTGGCAGAGCCCTGGAAGAGGCTGCCCAGGGAGGTTGTGGAGTCCCCTTCTCTGGAGATCTTCAAGCCTGCCTGAATGCAGTCCTGAGTGATGTGCTCCGGGTGTTCCTGCTTTAGCAGGGGAATTGGACTAGATGATCTCTAGAGGTCCCTTCTAACTCTAACAATTCCATGATTTCATGATTTATCATCTGAACTGGCCTGTGCTGGGGACGGTGGCCATGGCTGGTCTGCCACTGCCCTCTGATGGAAAGCAGGCTCACACAGTCCTGTGAGAAGCCCTTCCTCTTCTCCCTGCAACTTCCTATCTGCATGTAGAGACAGAGAGAAAGTGTCTCTCTGTGTGTATACTTATTTGCCAACTGCACAGCTTCTTCTCTGGTTAAGGGAAACTCAGCCCCAGTGCTGGGGTTTATGAGAACACTCATCATCATCTGCCCACCGTGACTGGGATGAACTGGTGTGTGTAGCCACTGGTTGCTCAGATGCCCTGTCATTCTTTTTCCTTTCTTCTTCTGCTTTGCATGTGCAATCCTTCCAATGCTTATGTGCTGAGGAAGGGGTGTTTGGTGCAGAATGAGTCCCTTACCTCCTCCAGGGATGTGCTCTTTATCCAACACGAAATGCTGACCTGGTGGCTGCTATTAAACAGAGGGTTTGTGGGCAGAAATGGAAAAGTTGCTTCGCTTTTCCTTCATTGCATGTCTACATGCTCCTGTATCTCCCCTCCATCCAGGCCTGTGCTCCAGCACATTTGCTTTCATTTGGAAGAAGGAGGAGAGATATTTTAGTTTAATTCAAAATCCCCAACCAGGTCTTGTGGTGCCCAGGATCCCAAATCTCCCTGTCCAGGTACTCCAGCCTCCAGGGTCAGCTCACAAACAACTTCTCAGTACTTTGGCACCAGCAATATTCTGGGTATTCAAACATGAAAGCACGTAAAGATGACTATAAAAATAAGTGATGCAGCTGTTGCGGTGATTGTTACTCTTTCCATGTTCAGCAGATTTTCTTTCTTCAGTTGAAGAGGAGCTGTTGGTGGATTTCGAAACGCTGCAGACAAAAGATGTGGTGCAGGAGTGGAGGCTGATTTTGCTGATAGGCAAAGGCAGATCTCGCCTATCCCCTTACCTTGGGGCTGGCAGAGCTCTTCCCTCCCTAAAATAAAGACTGTGTGGGAATGGCCCCTTGGCAGGTCTCTGAACGGAAACCATATAATTATAAACCACTGTCTAGCCTGAAGTGCTGCTGAGTGTTTAAGCTATCGTATTTCCACGGCTCATTCAAGGGTATTTTTAGTGTTGGTGGAAAAAGTTGCTGACTCTAGGTCAAGTAATCCCTCCTAAAGCCTATGGTCCTGGTTCAGTAAAATTAACCATTTGCTTAAATGTTTGTCATGATGGAGCCTCTCTGCCTTGCCGTGGAAGAGGTTTGGGCCTGGAGTTCAGGCATGGAGAAGGAAGGCCGACTTGCATTAATGTTCAAAGCAGAAAAGTCTGCTACTGCTAAAATGTAGATATTTGTCTAAATATAATTTCTCTTACATACTTCCATCACACATACCTGTTTTTTTCCCCCGAGTGGAGGCCAGCCTCCAGTGAAGGAGCTGTGTCCAGGGGTAGTGCCTTGGCCAAGGCTGCTCGTGGCTCCTGAATCCAGCTGTGTGGCACAGCTGGCTCAAAAGCTTGGATTTACTTGCTTTTAACACAAATCTCTTTATAAGGATGGGAAGGCATCATTAAACTGTCACTGCCTCAGCAAAGAAAGAAGCCAGGAGATGGAAACTTGCACAGTATTTGTCATCCTGTTTGTGTGTTTGGTGATTTATTGTTCCATGGTCATGGCTGATGGTCCCTGTCGCATCACTTGGGTTCCTTGTGCTCAGGGCTGTGCAAAAGCCCCCTGAAGGAGATCTGTGCACAGGGTGAGTGGGCTGGACCTGCAGGAGGGTGAAGGCAGTGGGGACACCATGTTGGTCAGCACCACAGGTGAAAGGCATAGCCTGCTTTCCCATAGGAGCAAACCCCCAGGAGAAATCTGAAGAAGGTTGTTGGGTGATGGAGAAGAGGCCTTCTGCACACAGGCAAGCAGGGGACAGGGCAGGGGACTGGCTGGAGAGTCTGCTGTTGCCAGCAGGGGCGAGCGATGGTGGCAGATTGCAGGTGGGCGCTGATGGCTTGACAGCAGGTGGGGGTTGGCCAGTGCAGGGATGAGCTGTGAAGAGCCTTGAGATGGAGATGAACTGACATCACCGAGGGGGAGCCGTGGAGAGAAGAACGACGTGGTTCTGTTGACAAGCCAGAAAATGAGCATAGGCTGCTCTGGGTGAGAAGGCATCCTTCCTCAGAGCCACAGACACTGATGGCAGAGCGAACTGTTGAGGTCACCCAAATTAATTCCAGTATAAACTAGAAAAATTATGCCATTTAATTTAAACACTGCCAACCAGTGTCCAGCAGCAACTCTTTCTCGTGGGTGACTAACCTCAGAATCAAGGACATGAGCACATGAGGATCCCTCTCGATGCATTTGAGGTACCTTTGCTGTACCTCACACAACGCTTCCAGTGGTATGAGCCCCCCCTGCTGCTGAACATGGACTTCAGGTTGGATATCTACACTGCACCCTTAAGAGATGGTTTGTAAAAAAAATTCCTTCTTGTGCCATTAAATCCACGGTTCGTTCCTTGCCCTTGTATTTTATCACTTGGGTTACTGATAGCTTTCCTGTATGGCTCCTCTCAGAACAGTCTTTCCTGCTATGCGTTTCCTTCCGTTGGCGCATGAGGGTTAATTAAAACCTCCCTAAGCTTTGTTGCTTTGATGCAATGAAAGCTAGGAAAGCTTTTTTTATATTTTTTTTTTCTTTTTAGGAAACAATCAGGGGTCTGCAGGTAGTCTGCGTGCTCCCGCAACTCTGGTAAGAAATTCCTACTTGTGTGTCCAAGAAAGACCTTGCAAACAACTTTGGTCAATCGTACTGTGAAATGGGGGAAACCTGTGGTTGTGGAAAAACCTCATGGACTAATGGTTTGTTATGGAAAACCTAGGGTGTTTTAACTTGGGCTGTGGTTATCCAGCTCAGGAGATGGATAATGCTCCACTGTTTTGCTCCGTTGCCCCTCAAAAGTAGACCATGTCCCACCAAGATGTGGAGTGAGTCCATGCAGGGATGTGGATCCCCAAATCCTGGTGCAAGAGGAAGGATGCCCAGGGCCATTTCAGTTGGCTGGTGGGTGTTCCTCAGGCAACAAGTGGTGCTTGGCCCGTCTTTGGTGTTTCTGACTCACATGTGCTCAGACCAGGAGCTCTGGACAGGTCTTCTCTGCTTGCCCCTGGATGCTGCTGCAAGGTTGTGCCCTGAGCCACTCTCAGTGATACTCAGGCTAAAAGATGTTTAATTTTAATTGTTGCTGGAAGCAAAATTCTCAGCTGCCCATTCACTCCTGGTCACGACAGATGCCGGATTTATCATTCCGGGTGCCCAGAGCACCATTTGCACCACTGGTCACCTCTTACCTGGGATGAGAAGTGCTTTGTGCCGTGTTGTGGTTTCATCTCTGCTCTACAATTGGAAAAATATCTCTTGTCCAGGATAACGTATTATGTGTGCAGCTTGTCTAAAGTTCACCTGACGGACTCCTCTCGGCAGTGTCCAGCAGAGGGTGCAGTGGCTTTTTGTGTCTTCACAGCTGGTTTTTAGGGAAAGGACGTCTTCAGCACTGACTTCTGTTAGCTTTGGGTTTTAGTTGGTTTTTAGTTTTGGGAGGAGGAGGTGGGTGGTGGTTGGGGGGTGTGTTATGGAAAAGAGAGACTGCAGGATCTTTTTGCTGCCTAAAACCTGAAATTATTTAATGCTCATATCAAAAACAATCTCTAGTTAATCTCTAGTTTTAGAGATAAGTATAGTGGTATTGTAATTCATTCAGAATACACTCTGATATCCAGCTCTGTGAAATGTTTGCTGATAGGCAATGGACAGGATGTGTATAAGTGTTCTTTTGTATTTAGTTTTATATGCTTTTATGAAATCTTTATGTATCAAATTGTCTTAGGGGTGTTAATATTTTGTAATGCTTTTGGGGGTGTGCTGTTCCCAGTGTTTGTAGCAAGGGCAGGATACTGCTTCCCCTGCATTATGAGTTCTCAGTGTCACAGATGCCACTGGAGAGAGCATTACCTGGAGGATCATTTGAATTTCTAGGTTCTTCAAAATGTAAATACTGTGCAAGATTAGCTCTCCTTTATATCACGTATGAAAACTTTCCCAGGGCTGAAGGGCTGCTCCTTCCAGTGTCGGTATGAACTGACATGAGCTCTTTTTCCCCTGGAATAACAGGCTTTAGAAACTAACCACACAATATGCAAAATTGGGCAGGAGAAACTTGATACCACAATTATGAAGGCCTCCTTTGTAGGATGGGGTTCAGAAGTCGCTTGGTTATGATCCTTGTATCAACCCTGTTGTGAAATGACCCCTCTGCTGCCAAGGGTCAGCCAAACAGCCCCGGAGAATTGCCAGGGATCAATTGGCCAGCGGAGTCTGTTTTGACACTTCAACTGCACAAAAACAACAGCCCCAAACACTGGTTCTACAAAAAGCCAGGGGGCATTTTGCCCCTGGTTGGGCAGGAGCAGTGCTGGTGTGAGCCGGGCAGCCTCGCTACGTGCTTGCCCAGGCACGTGGCTGCCTTTGTATGCCGGCGCCCAGTGAAAAGGAATTATCTAGGGGATAATTTCCCCAGATTACAGACCAGGGCTTGATACTGAAGGTTGAGTTGATCGGGGCCTTGTTATTCTCATAGCAGTGGGCTTTTGTGCTGAGTTCACCCACTGGCAAAGCAGCGTGACACGGCTGCCAAGTCTCCAGAAGGTTCCCAACCCCTTGGTAGCGGTACGGGAATTTATTTATTTTATAGTGCCAGTTATGATTGACAGAAATTGGCATGGGGATAATGAGGACTGCAGCAAAAATTATCCAAGGGTTTGCAAACTCTGCTCTTTGCAAACATCCAGCATGCAAACTGTACATCTCAAGAGGGATGGGGCTTTCACGGTCTCCTTAAGACCTGGAGCGTTGCAATTCAGCGCAGCCTAATTGGATTCAGCCTCCTAATTCAAGCCTATATTCTCTTCGTAATGAGCTTCAGATCTGGCAAAGGTTACTGACAGGATTTTGGTGAGTGTGTTGTGAACAACGGGCCAAATGTATTTCTCTTGTGAAGGATGAGAGAGCCAAGGCCTGGGCAATGCTGTGAGCTGGCTGCACCCAGGCAGAGCACCCCTCATCACCTCGGCTGCTCTCACAGCCATGAGCATTAATCTAATGAGGGTCAAAAAGTGATCTAATTCCTGCAGGAACTTCTCTCAGCAATTCAGCTCCTATATTCAGACCTGCTGGTCCCACTGGCATCTTGGTCTAGGACCATGTGCTCCCTCCTTGTGGCTGTGTGGTTTATCTACTTGTTTTGAGCTGTCTCTAGACATCGCTTCAGGGCTTGCTAATGTGTTTGAAAGCCCATTATTTCTCTAAAAGGAGAAGATTCCCTCATTTAAATGTGACACTTCTTTGTGTTTGTATGTGCTGACATGACCCTCCTTGTTACGCCAGGAGCTGGACACTTTCCACTGAACTTGCTCAGGTGTATTGGGCTCAGACCATCTGGCTGCGAGTGAGAGGCACAAATTCAGCAGCTCCTTGGCACACTTCTCCTGGTAGAAAGAGAAAATGAGCCCTCAATATAAGAAGGACATGGACCTGATGGAACGGGTCCAGAGGAGGGCCACAAAAATGCTCAGGGGGTTGGAGCCCCTCTGCTCCAAGGACAGGCTGAGAGAGCTGGGGTTGTTCAGCCTGGANNCTCCCAGTACCTGAGGGGGCTACAGGAAGGCTGGGGAGAACCTGTTTCCAAAGGCCTGCAGTGACAGGATGAGGGGCAATGGGTTTAAACTGAAGAAAAGCAGACATAGATTGGATATTGGGAACAAGTTCTTTCCAATGAGGGTGGTGGAGCACTGGAACATGTTGCCCAGGGAGGCTCGACGAGGCCCTGGGCAACCTGGTCTAGTTGGGGATGTTCCTGCTGACTCTGGGGGGGTCAGACTAGATGGCCTTTGAAGGTCCCTTACAGCCCAGATGATTCTATATCTATTTCTGCCTTCCCAGTGAAAGAGTTGAGAAGCTGGGTGAACTTCCCACATCTCTGAAAGAGGAAACCAGCAAGATGGCTGGTCAGTATTCCTGCTTCCCCATTACTTGTGCTGTGAGTCAAAGCTGACCCAATAGAAACTGGAAATATTTTCATTTTTTATATTAATTTCTCTGTAGAAAGACTGTGAGCCCTGCCTTCACTGTTAAGTAAGTCCCAGAAAGTTGTGGCAGAGCAGTACAGAAGAACCTGATCTCTGTAGGAAGATAGAATCATATAGGGTTGGAAGGGACCTCTGGAGATCATCTAGTCCAACCCCCCCGCCAGAGTGTGTCTACCTAGAGCACGTTGCACAGGAATGTGTCTACCTAGAGCACGTTGCACAGGAATGTGTCTGGGCATTTTGACAATGACAAAACATTCCAGGTTTTGAATGTCTCCAGAGAAGGAGACTCCACCACCTCCCTGGGCAGCCTATTCCAGGGCTCTACCACTCTCATAGGAAAGAAGTTCTTCCTCATGTTTAGGTGGAACTTCTTATACTCAAGTTTGTGCCCATAAATCACAGAATGGTTAGAGTTGTAAGAGACCTTAAAGACTATCTAGTTCCAGTGGGGCAGAGACACATCTGTTTCTCCTCTAAATAAAATGTTCAGGACTTGCAGAGATTTCTGTAACTTGGAATATCAGTTTATGTGAAAGTGCCATGGCTCATTTAAATTCCGTGTTAACTAAGACATGTCAAAAAAGAAAATCTAATACTTTTCTGTAACTAATGCAGAAAACTCAAACTGAAGGATTAAGAGAAACACTAAGGAGCCTGCTTAAGAGTACAGTACCTGAAATCAAGCAGATACTACGTGAATAATTTTAAAACCTAGAATTTTTTAACACCATGTCAGTTATGCCATGCAACTTGGGTTTGCAACTGTTTGTTTCCAAACTGGAAGACGTTTCAATAAGAATTTAGTTGTCAAAACCTAGGGTTTCAGTGAAGAGACTTGCTGGATTTAAGTCCAGGCTAGGTGATAACTTCAGTTTAACAGGGGGAAAAAAAAAAAAGAGACGTATTTCCATGCAAAAGAATCTGTATTTCTTAGCTTAAGTGAATATTATAGACTCATAGTATGGTTAGAGTAGGAAGAGACCTTAAAGATCATTGAGTTCCAACCTCTCCCACCAGACCAGGTTGCTCCAAGCCCCATCCTGCCTGGCCTTGAACCCCTCCAGGGATGGGGCAGCCACAGCTTCTCTGGGCAACCTGGGCCAGACTCTCACCACCCTCACAGCAAAGAATTTCTTCCTAATCTCTAATCTAAATCTCCCCTCTTTCAGTGTAAAACCGTTTCCCCTCATCCTATCACTCCACTCGCTGGCTTCCTGATCAAAGCAGGTTGGGATGAATTGGTGGGGAGGGCAAGATGAGATAATTTCATCCATTTCTCAAATTGAATATTTTCCTTCTTGGTTGAGAGTGGAGCCCTGGAATGAAAGTGCCTCAGCAACTCTATTTCAGCAAAAGCCCCACAGGATGCTCTGTACATTTTGAGGTCTGATGGTGTTTCCAATGGAGGAAGGAACCAAAAATGTGTATGAAGACCCCTGAGAAACCTTTCAGTGAGATTTCTTACAGTCCTGAGGAAACTCAGAATCTTATTCAGACATGGAAGAGGAGGGGGGTTGCTAGGGCTCTTCTGCAATGAACTGGAGGTGTGAGTTTGCCCTGGGCAAAAGTCTGTCCACAGCTCAGCTTGGATGATAAACAGTCCAGAATAACCTTCAGCCAACTCTTTCTGGTAATTAGAAGTTGACTAATTAGTACTTGTGTGTTGGAGCCTGTAGCAGGTATTTCCTTAATGACAAAAGCAAGCTGAAGCTGTGGCGTGCAAGCACGCTGACTGAGCTGCATCCTGTGCTCTCCATCCCTTCAGGGAAGGAAGCCTTGCTCCACCAGCTTGCCATGCTTCCTAGCAAAAAGTTAAAATCTTAACTGTATATATTTTCTTCAAAAAATGATGAAGCAATGTTTTCCTACTGAAATATTATTCCACTCCTCCCTGCAAGCCAGCCTTCATTTTTCTTCTCTTTGAAAAATGTACATCTCGTTTCAGTTCTGTCTCTTTCCTAGTCTCAATCTTTTGCATTTGCAGTTAATTTCCTACTTCAAAGAAAAACAGAAAAGTCTTTGATTTACTAGATTGGCTAAATTCAATATCTTTCCCAGAAACAGTGGCTCAGTGTTTCCTAACAATAAGTTCAAATGTTTGAATGATATAATTTCCTCGCTTCTGACACTCATCAAAATCAGTATATTCTATACATTCTGGTCTCCTTCATATTCCCGTGGCAAGCTTAGCATAAATTTTATCCACTTTAAACAATAGTTGTGTTTGCCACACCGTGTCCTAAAGCTGCAAGGTCTGATTCGTGATACGAATAACATGCACAGTTGGACACCTACATTAAGTATGTATGATGAGATCACTTCCAGTAAAATCTTGAAACGCAGTAATGTGAAAAACATCTGGTTGTTGTGCGTTTGATTTAAAGTTGGAAGTCTTGGACAAAGGGACTATACATTTATTAATGAGTTCTTTACTTTATGGAGGCTTCCATGCAATTTACTCATTAGACTTCAAAACCAGGAAATTATACAACCACTTGATTGAAATTAGCTTATTAGACATTAATAGTAGGAAAATACATGATGTCTTGGTGAAATTAATTATTGCATTGGTTTTGGTTTTGTCTTTTTTTAAATAACTCTGAATTTTTAAATAACCCTGCTCTAAGCATGGAGCTTAGAGCAACCTGATCTAGTGGGAAGTGTCCCTGCCCATGGCAGGGGGGCTGGAACAAGATGTTCTTTAAGGTCCCTTCCAACCCAAACCATTCTGTCATTTAACGTAGCAAATTCCCTCCTACGAACCCACCACTGATGAAATACGTGTGTGTGTGTGTATATATTTATGCCCAGTTGTTCCAGAAACAAAATGGGATGGGGGAAAAAACATTTAGATGTTGGGAGTTGGCCACACAAAGCCGTGTTGGTTCTGTAGCTGGGGATGCTGCTGAGGGTACAAGGGGTAAGGTCAGAAGAAGGGATCTGGGGTTTCCCATGGCACAATCCTGTGCCCTGTGGAAAATGTTTCAAGCTGTGTGGAGTGGCTACGTGTTGTCACTTCCCCACAGCAAGGAGAAGCGAGGCACCATCTCTGCTCACCTGGGTTAGTCCCTGTCATCACCCTTGTGCTGGACATGGGGCTTGGCCACAGCCCGCTGCTCCGGGCAGTTGTGCAGGAACGGCTGTCTGTCTGCATCTCCCCAGCAAAAATGTACACTATGTATGAGGAGGATCAGTAGCGAGCCCTGGTAACCATGGAAATCCAGCTGTTTAGCAAATTGTAGAGAGGAAAATTCAACAGACATGGCCAAGGGGATGAATTAGAGCTGCCCCCTTGGCAATCGTGACACAGAAACTAATGGTTTTTTATTTCTTTAAAAAAAAAAAAAAGGCAAAAAAAAAAGCAGCAGCATGTACGCATATGAAATTTCTAATTTTTCATTCATCACTGCCTGCCTGCTCTGGGATGTGGAAAATATTTGCAGGGGTGTTGCACTGTTGCCCACATTTTGTTTGCAATCCCTCCTCGCCTGGCCAAGATGGCTTCTCCTTGCACCATGGGTACTGCCGTGGCAGGGTGTCCCCCAGCCCCTTTCATGTCACAGAAATGTGCTTTTTGGCAACCCCATGTTCACATTCTATAGGGCAGCTCCCCAAATATGAGGAAAAAGGGAAAAAAGTTGCCAGAAATGCTTCTGAGGGCCAAGCCAGAGCACTGAGGGAGCGTGACCCCTTACTTTGTCCATCACAGCTGGGATCTCTCTTCTCTTACATAAATCTTTGTATTTGACCCCTCTGTTGGTCTCCGTTGTCCCCAGTTGCTCACAAACATCCAGTTATGGCGTTTTGATAATTTTTCAAATGTGAGAGCTGTGATGGCAGATTAACTTTAGACTGGAAAAAATCTAAGAAATGTGGATTTTAAGAGTTATTGGTCTCCCTGAAACTGCTTTGTGGTATATTCTCTGTGGTGCTGCTTAAAGGTGCATTTGTTTCTGCATTTTATTTGGTGCTGCTCAGGATTTTGCTGCATTTATCCTTAATTTCTTATAAATTGCTATGTATTTATATAGTGTATTATAGTTTTAGTCCCTATAACCTCTGCTGTGGAGAAACACTGATGGCAAGGTGATACAGCTCTGCAGCAGTCGCTGCATTGTCCTTAGAAATATGGGCAGCCAACCAAACATAAATTAACCAGTTTATTCTGAAGAACAGGTTATTTTGATCTTTCCCTCAGGCTGCCTTTTGGGGGATGTAGACACAGAGATTCCTTGGCTTGGGCCCAGTGGGGATAACTAGGATCAGTTTCCACCTGATGTGCAGTTTCCCAGCAGAAACAAAGGTGTAAACCTCAGGAGTTTGTGCAAACCTCTTTCTGAACAGTCATTCATAACTCACTCTGTTCTGACTTTTTATCTCTTGGGTCCAGCAGTGTTTGAAAAGCAGCCATGGCTCGACCTGCTGCATTCCCTTACACAGGACTGGGGAAATGGCTGAGAAAACCTGGCCCCTGGACGTGCAGACAATGACAAACGACCAATTACTGGGAAATAGTCTTCTAATGACACCATCTGTGTACAGTCTGACTCATCTAAAAGCAGACGAAGAAGACGAGTCACCTCTCATGTTTAAAAAAACCCCTAGGTTAGCCCCGTGTATAAATATTCTTTTCAAGTAGCCCTATTACTAAATACATCAGGCATGTTCTGCTGAGCCCACCGTGGGTCGGTTCCCATGAAAGCACAACCAAGGCACGATAATCCTGGCTACTACAGAACATCTGCTCTACATTTTCACACGATTTATGGTAACGTGTTGCAAACATACATGCACGTGTGTGTGTGTGTGTGTGTATACGAAAGAATAATACGTTAGCACAGATCAAAAAAATCCCACTTATTGCTCTAATGCCAACAAATTTAATTCTTACATCTCACAAATTATTTATTGTCCATCTTTTTTCCTGGCATACTTGCGTAATATAAGAAGGAGAAAGCAGCAAATCCATTGATCTTCTTCAAAAGCAACTGCACTTTATTTTTCTAGATGAAAAGATCATGGAGGAATTTATATAGAATATTTCTTTGCTCCTGCAGTTGCCCAAGACTAAGGTATTTAGCAGAAGTACGGATCAGCTTTAGACTATATGGAATCATTTATCTTCGTGTAATACCAATTAAGAGCTTACAGGGTTTACAACATTAGCTCAAATTCCTCACGTTAGGCTCTTCATTTGCTTTTTATTCTGAAAAATGTGGTAGCCCTTGGGAGAAAGGGAAATGTTTTTTCTAGATAAAGAGAAATCTGAGCTGTGACTTTGCAGGAAATTTTCTTGACGAGGGTCTTACAGACTAAATTTCATAATTGTTATGCTTTTGAGTTTGCTTCTCCTTGCTCTACCTTTCCTTTCTTTTTTCCTTTAAATGGGAATGACTTTTTCTTCCTCCTTTTCTGCTTTTTCCAGTCTAAGCAAAACATGAGGCAATAGCACCAGGGACTAATGTTAGTGCCAGAGTTTTCCCAGTGGGCAGGCAAAATGGGAAAGTCAATTTCTAACCATTAAAAAAAAAAAGAAAAATCCTCAGTGAAGCTGCCCAAGGGTCTAAGGCAGCACTTGGACCAGGTAGTCAAGTGAGTAGTCAAGACCCACCGAGGCATCTCCATTTCATGGTGCTGCTGGGCTGTTAGTGTTGGTATTACACTGGGGTTTATAGTCTGGTGAACCTGCTCACAGTGGAGAGCACGGGCTTGGTCTGTGCTTTCAGGTGACGTTTTGATGTAATAGGTTAATTCCAGCTATTCCGTGGCAATAAGCAGTTGTGATATTTTCCTTTCTCTCTCTCTCTCCTCTCAGCTTTCGTGCTAACTGGGATGATTTCATTTTCCCACACGTAATACCCAGAGCCTCGGGTCCCCTCCCCGCCTCCGCCGGCGGCTGGGAATGAGAAGCAGCCCTCGACAGCAGCAAGGAGCCTACTGTAGGTACCGGGATGAGGATGAATCATGGCCTGCAATTATGTCAGACTCTGCAATATGTTTCTCATTTGCTGAACTAAGGCTTTTACGAGACAATAGTGCAGTGTGTGCAATGTAAAAACTGAAGGACAGTGGGGAAGCCAGAGTGACAAGAAATAAAGAGTCCATGGTAGGTATGGTCCAGAAAATCCTTTTCTGATTTTTAGTTTAAATTTTAATGACATTAGACTTATCTTCCTAGTAAAATCCGTATTGCCACACATCCCCCTTTCTTCCTTTAGGCTATTTAAAGCCTTCCAATATTCAGGGAAAAAATTGTTCTTATTTAATCAATCATTCTTAAAAAATAATAATTGGTGGCTATTATGTAATACAGTTGTTCATTAACACGTTAATTAACATATATGGGCACACCAGGCTCTTGGTGCTATGACCAAGGAATCCAAAACATTTATTTTGTGGAGGATAATAATAATTAGAGACCTTCTCATACTTTATAACTACCGAAAGGGGGGGTGTAGAGAGACAGGGGTCAGTCTCGTCTCCCAAGTCACAGGAGATAGGACAAGGGGCAATGGCCTCAAGTCGCCAGGGGAGGGTTAGATTGGATATTAGGAAACATTTCTTCATGAAGAGGATTATCAAGCATTGGAATGGGCTGCCCAGGGAAGGGGTTGAGGCACCATCCCTGGAGGTGTTCAAAAGACAGGTTGACATAATCCTTAGGGATATGGTTTAGTGATTTTTGTCAGGGTGAGGTTGATGGTTGGACTAGATGATCTTTAAGGTCCCTTCCAACCTAGACAATTCTATGGTTCTATGATTCTATAATATTTGCCCTGTTTTCAGTCCCAGGCACGTGCTGAGACGTAGTGCAAATCTGGGGGCTGTGGTGGGACATCCCCGGGGCTGCTGTTCCTGGTGACAAGAGGTCCCTGTTAGCAGGCTCTCCCCAGGCCATGGAGCAATCACAGCCACCCCAGGAGTGTCCCCACACCCGGGGTGCTCCGATTTAAACACTTCGTGTAAACCCAAAGAGCTCGTAATGCCTCTTTTTTGTGCACTGTCGATTTTGGTTAAGAGCTGTATAAAGTTACTGGGAAATGAATAACTGCTGCAAGTGTCAAAGCAAAGCATTTGCAGCGAGTTCTGCTCCCTGGTTTCACCCATCTCATTTTTCACTCTGGTTTTCTGTCCTTACATCCCACCTCACTCCCCAAACTGTAGCCAATGCCTGGAGGGTGCTATGTTTTCTGGACCAACTGTATCATGTACTGGCATGGTTTTGTCCTTCGTGGGGAGGAATAAGGTTACATTTGTGTTTTCCACTGAACTTGTCTGGACCTCAGGAGAAAACTGGGTTTCAGTCAGGCTCTGAGATATTTGCTCTCCATCATTGAGAGGAGCTGTGGGAGGAAGAGGGGAGGAGGCAGCCTGAGGTGGCATTTGGTGGCAGGTCTGGGGTGGGTGCAGGCTTGGTGATGCACAGGGCTCAAGGAAAAGGGGAAGTGCTGTTATGTTAGCACAAGAGAATCCCAATATTGAAGATTTGTGGGGTTTTGGTGTGATTTTCTCTATCCCTGCTTGCTTTAAGGAACAATTTCCATGAAAGGTATCCCCACCCAGGACATTAGGGAACAGGGAGCATGGGGCAGGGCTGGGGGCTGGGGGATAGAGAAACAAATCCACCTCCTGGGAGGAGAGGAGGAAGATGCTCTGGGCTCTGGGAGATGGGTTCTTCCAATTTTCCTTGTGGAAAATATGAAGTACCCTACTTCTGAGTGCCCATCAAATGTGTGTTAATGTGTGCTGGGAGGGAGAGACGGGTCTTGTTTTGGAGAGAGCTAGTGGTCCTTTCTGAGGGTCAAGGGTGTGATAGTAGTGGAGAAAGACAGAAATAAATAAATCATCACTGGGAATGGTGTGAGAGGCAATGAGCTGAGTCAGCACTCATGGGACCTGCATCTTGTAGTGGTTTTATCTGGGTAAATGTGGATTCTCATTCGCAATGCTCTCCTGGGCAGGCTGTGGTGGGCTCACATGGAGGACCCGAATCTGGGAAGGATTCAGCCTCCAGATGCTTTTCAAATGGGTGCGATGTGACCAACTCTCTGCAGAACTGCTGGGTTTGACTTAAAATGGGGGTGAGTTTGAGGCGCAGATGTCTTTGAGGTGCTGTCTATGTTCTTTTACAGAGTATATTTGCATCATTTCGCAACCAGACCTCCTGGTTTGG
This sequence comes from Scolopax mira, assembly GCA_004320125.1. Lineage (NCBI taxonomy): Eukaryota > Metazoa > Chordata > Aves > Charadriiformes > Scolopacidae > Scolopax > Scolopax mira. Next base: position 115,044 of record BJBW01003239.1, on the reverse strand, counting down.
GATTTTTGCTGAGTTGCTCTATTTTCTGCTTCGCCCATTTACAGTATGGTGATGTGGGAGTGATATTGATGCTGGAGCTGGTTTCACACCAGGCAGAATATCTCAGCCCAAAGCAGCTCTGCAGCATGAAGAGGTGAGCAAGGTCTAAGCATTTTGGTTTATCTAGCAAATATCTGATGCCTACTCTGATACTGTGCTCAGGAGTAGTTTCCAGGGGTATTTGCTAATCTTCCCTGGTGCTTTGGGTGTCCAGATCAGGCACCTCGTACCTGATCACTGAGAGTCCCACTGAGCAGGGGTGAGAGGCTCCAACCCAGGGTGGATCCTGCACAGGTCAGCATTGAATCCATAAAACAGGAATAAAGCTCCAGGAGTTGAACCTTTCATCCTGTCAACCTGGGAGAGATTTACCCAGATGACTTACATTAATTTTAATGGAAACTGTGTGCGGAAACCACAAGCTTAAATCAAGAAGATTATGTCAAAAGAGCGGACTTTACATTCATTTTACATTCATAAATCTAAATGACAGATTCCAAGTGGGTTTTTCTGCTTCTGCAAAAAAAAACCATCACTATTTTCAACTTCTTAAAGCTGACACAATGCCCAGCCTTCATGGGGATCAAGTTTTGAAATGGTTTTCGTAATTCAAAGGATAAAGGAAGAAATCTCCCTGAGTAGGGTCATGTTAATGAGTAGCTACATTAAAAGAACAGTTCTCAGAGACTTCAGCACAGTTTGGGCTTGGCATCTCCCTGCAGCCTCTGTGCCAAGGTGGGACGAGCTGCTGAATATCATTTCCTTGTGGTGGTGTGGTTGGGAGTTTGGCGGAGGATGTTGCCTCAGTCCATCCTGCCTGCCCATCCCAGCACGGAGACTGGCACTTTCCATGGAAGAAACAGCTATTCCTGGCCAGCTGGACTTTTTAAAATTCTATCCGTTAACTGCGATGAAAGAAGGGGAAAATACAAACATCATGAATCTCCGCAATGCATAGTATTGATTTTTCTGAGGATACTTCTAGCTTGGAAAAGTATATCCCGAGCTTGTGAGGAGCTGGGGGGAGTTTGAGACAAATCCAATGTAGCAATCACAGAACTGATCAAAATGCACACAAAGAAGGGTGTGAAATTTAATGTGTTGCAACAGATTGAGAAAAGCACGGTGTGCCTTTGGGCAAACAGAAAGGAAAGGACCTGGCTGCCAGGCTTGGAGCCAAAATCCTGTTGCATCCTATGTTTGAGAGAGCCCTTCAGCACACAGCTCCCTCTCCATTAGCAAGATGGGAACCTCGCCCCATGGCTCTCTTTGCTTAGGAGAAAGAACTCCCCAGGTGATTTCCCTCTCTTTTATCCTGAAGCATTCCCAGGAAATCCTCCTACCTGCTTGTTTTTTCCAAAGTCATCCTGGCCTCACCATCTACTCGAGTTCATATCTGGCTCCTTGGGGGCTGGCAAAGCCAACATAGAAAAAGCACTGTCTAACACCACCGAGCTATTGGAGAACCTCACAGCCCGGAGCTTGTCAAACCTCACCAGCTGCATCCCAGTCTGGCACTTGTTTCTTCTCTGCAGATCCTAAAATACCTCCGTGATGTGGCGCCTGGTGCCCCGTTTTCCAAGCAGCTCTCAAGGACTGTCAAGCCAGGGAGCTCCTCCTAAACCATCAGCAGCCTTGGTCTTGGAGATGGAAGAAGAAACTCTCCCTGTAAAAACTGCTTTCAGAAGTTTCTGGGAGGCGGGAAGAAAACACTTTTCTGACAGGAAACAGTAGCCATCACTAACAAACAGGGAGCGACTTGTCATTAGGCTCTTGTCAATGTTTGTGGCTCTGGACATCTGGAAAGGATTCAGCAGAAAGGTCTGGTTCGTGTGACACTGCTGATCTTTCTGGCTGATGGATTCAAAGGGAATGAGGTAGAAGAAAAGAAAACTGAAGATACAAAGCCTGATTCTTGCCACATGTGAAATAAATAAAGGACCTGCTCAGGAAAGAAGGTAAACAACCCAGCTCTGCAGCATCAACCACTCTCTCTTGCTTTTCCCTTCTGTTATTTATTGGAGCTGACTGCAACGTGGTGAAAGCAAAACGCGCTCAGCCCTGAGAGGTCCAAGTTTCTCCAGGGTAGTGGAAGGCTCAGGGACGCTCCACACCATCACCACTTCCTGGGCACCTTCCCCTCTTGGACTGAGCTTTTGGGGCTCAACAATGCTCCTCCTGGGGAGGTGGTGAGCAGAGCTTTAACTAAACCCCAAACCGCCACCTGGTATAAACTCCCACCCAGATTTTCTGAGTACATTTGAGGCTCAGCCTGTGACCCTGCCTTTGTCCCAGCACCCTTGTCCATCTGCTTCATGGCATGACCCAAGCAGACCCCATCGCTGACCGGAGATGAACGTGGGAGTCCTACCACAGACGTGGGGGCAGGACATGGAAGCTCAGAGGTTTTAATTGTTGTTTTTCTTTTGGTGTGACATAAACACCAAGACTTCTGGAAAAGAACTGTGCAGAGAAAGAGAGAGCTTTCCCAAAGCCAAATCTGTTTTTTGGTGGTTGGGGCTCATCTGGGCTGTGGGAGACCCAAGCTCCCCTCTGGGGAAGTGCTTGGCTGCAGGGAATTGGGCTGCTCTAGGTTAGTCACACTCGGTAATTACTCAATCTTACATAAAATTGCTGAGCCAAAGGCTGGTTCAAAAGAAGAGACATGACTTGACTTTCCAACCTCCTTGATTACTTGGCTGTCAGCTTCTTCTGGGAGCGACCCAATTTTCATCTTGTCCAAGGTTTGGGAAACGTTCCAGAGGAAAACACATCAGACAAACGTGTTGGTTGTGCTCTTTTCCTTGGTTCAGTCCTGCTCAAGAGAACCTCATCCCTAGACGTGGTGCTGCTGTACATTGCGTACTGATGAGCAACATATTTTAGGTTGTTTTACTTAATAACACACAATATTTGAAATACCACATGCATTGCACCCCTCTCTTTATGTAAGAAGATAACTTACATACATACATACAAGGAATATAGGAGGTTTGTGTGTTTAATGCACAGTCCTAAAATATGCTGTTGGATGCCTCATGGTTTTAAGATGGTCTTTTTTTAGTACCATCTGGGCTAAAATAAGGGTCTGCCAGGAGCCATAAGCCAGCCTGTTAGCTCAGACCTTGGTAGGATTCAGATACAATTCCTAATTTGGATAATTCCTGATCCAAACAGTCCCTAGAAGAAAATTGCTGTGGAATTCCCTGGTTCTTCAGTTTAAATCACCAAAGGCCAGTGCAAGGCTAACGAGCAAACCAAAGATACCTTGGCCACCTAAAAAAGTATTCCCAGCAACAATCAGCTTGGAAGACCTTCTGATGCCCTTTAAAGAAACGTTTTATCTTATTCCTTTTTTCGCTTCTGAGAAGAGGTTTTGTTTAAAGGAGCTTTCAGGGAATATGACAAGTTCTGAAAACTCTGAGCAAAAGGTACCCGGTGTCGGTGCTGTAAATTAAATGTTGCACCCTGACAGCCCTGTTGTGCTCTGGAGCAAATCTTTGTGCATGTTTGTGGGTGTCTATTTGCACATCATGTCCCTAAAACCCTGCAGTTTGCTTTCAGCAAACCCCAGGCGGGGAGAAGTGTGATCCATCTCCTACCTGCCTGATCCGGCCTCTAGGAAAAAAAAGAAAAAGAAAAGAAAAAAGAAAAAAGGTACAGTTTGGGATTAAACAACCATGACCTCATCCTGGGAGTTTCACATCACTGTGAGGATTAGGACCATATGACTGGAAAGCCTGCCTGATAAATATTTATTCCTGCTGGTGGACGAAACATCTCTCCTGCAGCAGCTGGAGCGAGGGAGCGTTGCCTTCCCCCTTCTCCCGGCTTCCAGGCGCACCGGACGCCCGGCATAAATTAGCCCATCCCTCGGTTATAATAAAAGAAGAAAGCAAATGTGTGAGCTTGCCAGCTTCAGAGCCAGAGAGTGATGAGTGTGGATGGTGCCAAACCATTGTGAAAAGCAGACTTAGAAGAATTAAAAACTAATAAGGAAGAAATTAGTCTGTCTTGATCGCGCTACAACTGCCAGACTAATCCTACTGGAATCCTCCCAGGACAGAGCATCACTTATTCGCTTTTCTCAGTAGCTGGCAACTCTGCTTTTTAAAAGTAGTGGTAGAAAAAGATTTTGGTTTTAAGAAGCTTTTTATTTGTAGTGAGGTTTTGCTTCATTTGAATTCCAGATTTCCAGGCACTTGGGGATAATGCTAATACAAAGTCCTATTGTATCTCACTACTGAAATACTTCTCTGATTTTTCCCGTAAATGCCCAAAGCTGAGTTTCTCTTTTCCTTGCCTGAGTGAGAAGCACCACTGAAATCAAGAGGTCGGTTTGCCTAAACAAGAAGGACTGGATTTGGCCCAAGATACCTCGCTTTACAATGTGCTGTGCCTCCTATAAAAATCCATGTCTCCAGTTTCTCTCTGCCTTCTGTAGGCCAAAGTCCCGGTGCAGGTCGAGACATCCTCCACGAGACCTATTCCCACACCTGCACCTCTTGTAAAAAGCAATAAACCCACGTGCATGTGAACCTCAGAAACGTGCATGTGAACCTCAGAAACGTGCATGTGCTTCGCTGGGTAAAACCACACGTGCCTGTTTCAAACACTTGACTGAAACCTGTAGAAAATGCCGCTCCTGATATTTTATGGAAAATAAGCTACGTGGACCTGGCCAGTTGCAAAAGGGTTTATCCAGGAACATATGTCTGTACGTTGAACTTGCATAATGAAGGCAATTATTTTCCGTGCAACCCCCCTAACACACATTGCAACATTCGTTCTCAGCAGCCGTGAGGAAATGGATCCAAACGGTTCCAGCTCTCCCTGGCTCTTTATCAAGGAGCCTTCACAAGCGCTGTAGAGTCTATTACTAAATCAGTCCCTCTTAGTAAACGATTACTAGCCTTGTCATGTTATCTACTCAGCTGTAACTGCAAAACCACTGCAACTAAATTAAGCCATATGTCCCCTATAATTCCTTGCAGTGATGATGATCTCGCAGTACCTAGTGGAGAAGTAGGTGTATGGGGTTTGTGTTTGTACAGGTGCAGGTATGCAGAGAGAAATGCTCCAGAAGCTCTGCTTGGCACCCAGCCCCCAGAGCAGACAGTGGTTAACAGGATGTCTCCCGGGATGTCTGAGTTTTCTAGTCATAAGGAAGTAGGAGGAAAAGGTAAAATCCAGACATGAAGGAGTTGGTGAGGTGTGTAATCATCTTCGATGTGCAGCCTCAAAGCTGAGGGAAAGCCTGAGAAGGTCTTCTGCTGCTGCCAGTGTAATGCCAGGCAGGAAAACGTGCTGAGTGGGGTTGTTTGGTTCTTGTACCTACCACAGTCTAGCCCCATGGTGATGGCTGGGGAGGTGGGACAGGCAGAGCCTGTGTCCAAGTCCCTACTACAGGTATCATTCACTTCGGAGTGCCTGCTTGTCCAGAAATGGTCTTGCAGCTAAGGAGCCACTTCATCCCGTGAGTCCAGCAGGAAGCTGGACCTGCAAAGAGAGTCCCACTCTGCTGGGGGAAAAGGAACTGCCTGAGAGCTCCGTGCTGGGCTGATGGAGGCAGGAGAAGAGTTGGCGTGTGGGAGAGGGAGGAGCATCCTCTTTGGAGCCAGTCAGCCGTTTTGTCGAAGGTTCCCCAGCAGAAACTGGTCCAGGAGTCTGTAAATGGATCTAATCCCCATTGACAGCTCAGGTCATCTAGTCCATCTCCCCATCCCAGGGCTGGCTCAGTGCTAGCTTTCTCCTCCCAGCAGAGGTCTGCCCAAGATGTTACTGAAGCAAGAGGGGAGGTTGCTTGTCTTCCTCCCTCGCATGTACAAACCCTCTCCGATATCAGGTCTGTGATCACACACCCACACGGTGGGTTGGATCTGCTCACAGAGCCCAGAGAAACGTGGTGGGGTCAGAAGGAGGGTGGCTGCTGGGTCTGAGCACTTGGTCTGATGCACAGTGGGAGAGGGCTGTGACTCCTCGGTTGTCACCTGGAGTGAGACACAACTGGCTGTGTTGCAAGATGTCTCTCTAGTGTCATTGATGATTGTTCTCTCCTCATTAAAAAGGGAGAATTTTTTTCTTTAACGGGACCTAATTTTCCTAAAGTTTACTTCTTCTCACTTTGTTTTCTGTCCTGCGCTTTGTTCTGTACCTGCTTCATCATAGTGCTTGAGGAGGCTGCTCTCTGAAGAATGGAGTAACCAGAAAAAAACACCCAGCATTTGTGCAACTTTGCAGAACTGTCAGAGCAGTGATGGGCAAATGCTGTGTGAAATAGCTACCAATCACATTATTATTATTACTGTTATTATTATTGCCTCTTTCTTCTCTTAGATGCAGCATCTCTTCTTGGTGATGAGGGTGTGAATCAAAGTGTTGCAGCCTTGGGAATATTCTACTGTTCTCCAGTTTCTTGACTTCCCAGCACTTTGTGATCCTAAATACTTTAAATATGCTTCTCGCTGCGAGAGCCCACAGGATTTGTATAAATCTCAGGTTCACTTCAGAAATGCGGATGGTATGTTGGGAAAGGTACAGCAGGGAACATGCTTGACCTTCCATGCTCTCCTCTCTCTTTTCCTTTGCTTCATTAACACCATGTGAAATGTATTGCGAGGGAATTGCTCAGGGACCCTGTCATCAGTAGCTAATGACCACCTTGCCACGTTGGGTGCAGCATGCTGTTAGGATTGAGAGAGATGGAGAAGAAAGCAGCACCTTAAAGCTGGCTGAAGAACTTACTGTGCTGAGCTACGGAGGGCTGTTCTGAGGTTGGTCTTGACAGAGTTTTGTTGTGCTTTCAGTGAGCTGAATTTCACCCAAAGCCTGTGGGCTAACAGAAGCAGCCTTCTGGCTATGCATCACCCGTTATGAGATGGTCTGCTGGGCAGGCAATGGTTTCTTCTGCCTCTTCTATTTAACTGAAGTTAATGAGCATTTTTTTTTTTTTTTTTTAATTTAGGATGTTCCAATAGATCATAATAAACTAAATGAATTCCGATTTCAAAGCTTAACATCCCAGAATAACAGTCTGCTGTAATTTGGCTCAGGAGGCTCAAACGTTTGCTCCCTTTCTGCATTACAAAATGGCTTGAGGCCAACCCCAGCAGAATCCCGTGCTGACGCTGGGCGTCTATCAGACCTTTAAATCAGTTGAAGCGGGCCAGAAAAAACTTGCTTTTTATCCATTTTAAGGTCTGTAGGCTCTGCTCCTCAAGCGGTTTGCTCTCCAGTGATGGCACAGACTTTTCCATGGCTTACACAGCTATGCATGGAAATGAATACTCCCCAGAAAGATATGTCAGACTAGGATTTCTTAGGGTTTTTCTATTTCATTGCTGGCTTGCTGAAAACAAGAAGATAAATTGCAGGATAAGGAATAAAATGAGAACATGTGAGAGTTAGAAATGCCTTCTGGGAGCTGTTTTTTATCTGTCTTTTTCCTTTTTCATATATGGACGATATAACTAAGTGACACTGAATTATTCCCTGAAAGTTGAATTGCTGCTTCTTGTGACTTCCTGCTCTATAATTTTACTGTATCGTATATCTGCAATATGGGGCAGGGGGAAGGAGGGGAAAATAGAAAACAGATGAGGGGGATATCAGTTTGGCCCCATAGCACTACTCAGGAGTTTCCATGGGTTTATTTTGTGTTTGTGCCTGTCGGTGTATGAGAGAGAAACAGAAAGCAACAGAGAGGAGTTCTTGAAAAGATTTATCTCAAACTATCTAATGTGGGAAGATAATTACAAGCTTATACGATGAAGTAAGAGAATTGTTTTGTTTATACCAGAGAAGATAAAGCACATATTTCTTCCATCACAATGCTATATTTAAAGGAAGCTGAATATTGTGTGTAATTGCCTTTTTGGCCAGTGCTCCCTGAAGGCCCCCAAGGGCAGGAGGATGGGGTGGTGCCTTCTAAAGCTCTTGAGAAAACTCAGGGCATCTGCCCTGCTAAATGCTTGTGGGGAGGCAGCTGACTATCGCTCAGAGGAGATTAATTTGGCCAGACCTAACACTTTCAGCACTAAGTTCACCCTTACTCAGAAAGGAGAGAGAAAAATAAACAATGGTTGAACCCCATTCCCTTCAAGCAGCTTTTTTGGGGGGATGCATCAGAATTGGGCTTGTGCTGCCTTCATCACGGAGCATCCTCCTGGGCAAAGGCATGAGCTGGGAACTGCTGGGTACCCAGGTGGTCTGTAGCTCCCAATGAAGACCCCAGATGGATGCTGTAGGCTGAGGAACTGGCAGAGGTTTGTGCCGTTTGACAGGGGTAAGATGGCTGTGCCCCCACAGCAGCAAGCAGGAGGCTTTCCCTTTCTCAGGCTCTAACAAAGCACTGGTCCCTCACACTACATTTGGTAGCCAAAGCTGTCTCATTTTTGCTCCTTTCTGTTCTTTTCCACTCTACCTCCCCCCAGCGCTATCCTGATTTTTTTTTTTTTTATTCTGAATTTCCACTGCATGTCACCTCTCTGAAGGGCTGGACAGGCTCTTCTGAGGTTTCAAAGACAGTTCATGCTGTTTGCCACTACTCCAATTGCTGGCCTAGATGTTATTGTGCAGAATAATAACACTTGACATGTACAGAGGGCCTTTTGGGCACAGTTTTGAGTGGAGCTGGAACATAAATCCCATGAATTCCCCGCCATGTGCGGCAGAGGCAAGCGGGATTAGTTCTCTTCCTTTTTCGGCAGGCTCTGGACACATCAAATGGAGCTGTCTACAAAGGGAAACGAAGAGGATTACGAGATCTTTATCGGGATCTTTTTACAAGACTGACGTGTGAAAGCAAGAGCGTGGTGTGAAGGAACATCTGCCACGTCGTTAACACATAGAACATGGAAAGAAGCCCCAAAAAGGTGAGCGTGGGAGTATTTGGGGTGAAGAAGTTGTTCAAAAGAAGACCTAAAAAGACACAGAAGGGAAATCTTTTCCCTTGATATTAGCACTGATAGTGAAAACAGGTAATGAAGTGAGAGCGTGGGATGAGATGGGATATATCTCATACCAATATTGACAGGCTCATGGTTAAGGTCATTTCCCACCAGTTAATAGACTCCTCCACTGAACTCCTGACCCAAGCCAGGCACGCACTGCTGGCTGTCAGTGCTGCTCTCCATGGGAAATATTTTTCTGCAATACTCTGATTGCATCTTTCTAGATCATTTTTTGTACATTTCAACCCATTTTGTCCCAAAACCACTCGGGTACTGCCATATTGAATGCAGGGCTGCATGTCCAGCCACAAACTCTCCAGAGTAAAATGAGTGAAGGACCATCTATTTATTCTTCTGAATTAATTCTGCTGAGTTTAAAACGAGCACAACAAACACGCTCAGAGCTATTTACAGTGCTTTTGCTCAGAGTTTGTGAAAACGAGAACAAAGGCTGGTCTGGGGAAAAATATCTGACCTGAAATCACCGGTAACTAGAGATGAAAATGAAATGGAGATTGAGCCTCTTGCAAGGGTGTGGATTATACCAAATGTCACTATAACTTTTTATTATGGGAATTACTGCCTATACTGTTATGAGGATAGCAGAAATGTAATATGGCAGGCAAAGACAAAAATCCTTTTAATTCTATGCTGCTAGTCATTTCTCTTAAAACTATTACTGAAGAGGTGGAAAGGTGTTTTTTCTTTAAAAGCTCTCCTTCTGGCCTTTCTGTGCAACTCACAGAACAAAGTAAAAAATATTTATGTTCTTAATGATTCAGTAATTTCAGCCTTCAGGTTTGTTTATACAGGAAAAGCTTTTTAAATAACAGATGTTTATTAGTGCTGAAGATTTCTTCATTTCAGCTTAGGGTATGTCTTCAGATTCCTCCCTTTTAGTGGAGCAGCTGTTACTTCTGCTTATTGCTTGTTCTGAAATGTGTATAGAAGCGTCTATATGTGTAAGTGCAATTTTCTATGTGATTGATTTTAGAGCATTTGTATGAATGTGCAGTGAGTCCACTGCCCATGGATTTCATTTCAAACTAAACATCCATCTGAAAACAAGTGTGAACCAAAGTGATGGTCATTCACAAATAAGTTGGTCACAGTCTGATAGCCCTAGTATATTGGAATATTTCTTTGCAACAGTTGAAGTGCTCTCAAACAGATCCACAGAAGCTAATTGAAGGCTTAGGCGGTACAGAGAGTCCTGCTGGAGAGGAATAATGAATAGGGATGCAGTGGAGAAGAACGAGGAGGCAGCAGGACTGGGAGGGAGGGATGGGGAGGAAGGAAGCCAGCAGTGGTGGATAAAAACAGGGAATTTGCCCCCAGGGTTTGCGGGAGATGCTTTTCCACGTGAGCTCTCTGATCCCAAATGGTTCTTGCCCATCCTCCTGCACACCGAGTGCTTTCCAGTCCTGCCTTTGCCTTGCTCTGTGTTATCTCAGCACAAGCAATCCCGACTTTTTGGGGCAGGAAAATCAGTGTGTGACTCAGAGGGACCAAGACTCATAGCAGCATTGAGTGCAGGACGGCAGCAGGGCTGCCCCATCCCTCTCAGCCCTGACTCCTCACAGCCCCCTGTCCCCCCTCAGTCACTGTTCACTCAGTCTCCAGGAAAATACTTCGCTGGGAAAAATCTCTGACAAGTCGATTTCCAATGTTTTGGGTTCAACAAACTTCTGCTGGCTATGGTGAGGGGTTTGATGTCTCGAGGTCATCAACCCTCATTTTGGAAGGTCGTAACTTGAACATGGTGATGCTGGTGAGCTCATCCTAGGACAGGCAGCTTCTGGGGGAAGATGCTCTTCCCAGGATCTGGGGTTTTCATTTCACTTTTTAAGAGCTTTAAGCCTTTCCCTTTAAGCAATAAATTCTGGCAGCCAGTGGAGGAGTGAATTCTAAGGCTCATTCCCTTCTGGGGCCAAGGGGTCTAGCTCTGACCTGGAAAAATGCACATCCATCAGATCAGGCTTCACAGCCCTAAATCTTTCCCAGAGCCAGGGAATCGGGTCACCCCTTTCTGGGGAGAGTGTAGATCACTCCTCCCTTTTAAAGAGAGCACTGGGGGTACTCGTAAAATATCTCCATTTTACAGCTGAGAAAGGTACTGCCTAATCTGAGGCTAAGAGGGTTCAAAACCTCACCTTTTTCTCAGGAAGACCTGAAACCTCTATTTCTTGTCTTTTAGGCTGGAGTCATGAGCCTTTGCAGGTAAGACTTCAAGATTTCCCTATTTAGATGGAAGCATCAATGAGGCCCTCTCCAGGGAGAGGAAACCTGACTGAGGAATGGTTTTGTGTATTTTATCCCAGAAGCGTCTGATACACGAATCAGATTTATTTACTGGGGGGGCGGGGGGGGGAAATCTTTGTAAATTCAAAGTGTTTATCATTGCTAAACACTTCTTCTGTTTGGCTTGGTGGCTGCTGGATACATTTCAGTTCCCACCCTTTACAGAGCAGCTGCCCTTTCTGGCCTCTGCGCAGTCTGCAAAGCCACATGAGGGTTTTGCAGAAGTCTGTCCCTAAGGGCAAATAGCCAAAAAAGACCTTTCTGCTGCCCAGGAGGATTTAGGGAGGAAAGAGCCCTTCAAGTTTGGTGTCCATCCAGTCAATGCAAATCCATTATAAACACTGGGATGCTGCGGTGAGTCAGGTTGGATTAACTGGGGACCAGGTGACTTCAAGTTTTCCATGTCCCTTAGTGCACAAAGGACCTCAGTTGTTCGTGCTTCACCCCATTTTGGCCTGTTTAGGACTTTTGCAAGGGGTCTCTTCTGAGAAGCCTGTGGTGATGACAACCTCAAGTGAGGGTTTGACTTCTCTGCTGCCATGACCTTTACCAGCACCGCACACCCCTCTCTGCCCCTGGCTGGAATGGGGCTTCCCATGTGAGCTGCTGAGATGGACATGATGCCAGGGGTGGTTCCTGGGGGCCTGTCCCACCAGCCCTGAAGGGCCGGCCAGCACCTTGGTGTCTGTGACTCTTCAGAGCAATGGGGTGACATGTGGCTTGTCACAACACCCACCCCCGAGCGGTATGGTAAACACAAGCCACCTGGCCAAGGGGGGATGCGGGTGGCTTCACTGGCCTCACTGCTCCTGCTTTGGGTTCAATCAGGAACCCCTCAACGTGCGTGACCCTTGATGGTGCTGGAAGATGCTGGGAGGGGGCGTTGTGATGACAGAAGGCGCTAAGAGGGTGTCAGGAGAGGCAACGTGGGGTGGCATTCATCCAAGCTATGGGGCAGGGCAGCCAGGAAAGCTTTCCAGGGTGGTTTGGGGGGGGGGGGGTGGGGGGGGCGGGGGGGGGGGGGGGGGCGGGGGGGGGCGGGGGGGGGGGGGGGGGGGGGGGGGGGGGGGGGGGGGGCGGACCGGGGGGCTGGGATCCATGGAACCCCCGGAGCGTTTCAGTCCAAGCACCCTGCTCTGAGTGCCGACTGGGGTGGGAGGAGGATGGAGGAAAAAAAGTCCAGAAGATGATGAACTGTGGATGAAAACCTGAGCTGGAAGGGAGGACGGAGGACGCCCCCGACTCCCGCAGCGGCGGGACACGGGCGGACGGATGGGTGGGTGGGCGGACGGACGGACGGATGGATGGATGCCCTTCCCGGGGGGCGGCCCCCTCTCCCTTCTCCTCCCCTCCCCTCCCGTCGGGCCGGGCCGGGCCGGGCGGCGGCTCCGCTCCCCCCGCAGCGGGGCCGCTCCCCGCCCCCGCCCCTCCGCCGCATTTAACGGGGAGCGCGGCCGCCGCCGGCCCGTCCCGTCCCGTCTCCTCCCGGCCATGGCGAGCCCCTCCTTGTTCTTACTGGCCCTGGCGCTGGGCCTCGCCGTCGCCGCCAAGTCCCCGTACCAGCAGGTCCTGCAGCACAGCCGGCTCCGCGGCCGGCAGCACGGGTAAGATGCCGGCCATCGGGGGGCTCTCCGCCACCCCCCTCCGGGGGGAAAAAAAGAAGGGGAAGCGGGGGGAAACATATATTTTTTTTTTTCCCCTCTATTTGTTCCACAAATCCCGGTGGGAAGCGGCCCCGCGGAGGGTGGCGGCTCGGTGCGCCGCCAGGCTCCGGTCGATGCGCGGGTGCGGAGGCGCCGCCGAGCCCGGGGTCGGTGCGGGGCATCCCGCAGCTCGGCCCGGCCCGCGGGGAAACTCGGGATGGGGGTTTTCTTCTTCGGGTAACCACTTCTTTCTTCTTCGGATAAACTTTTTTCTTTCTTCCTCAGATAACAGCTTTTTCTTTCATCCTGGCATAACTCTTTTCCTTTCTTCTTTGGATAACTTCCTTCCTTCCTTTCGGGATGCTTAACAGCCCAGATGTCGTTTCAGACCCCCACAATGATTCTTTATCGGTCTGTCCCCATTAAGGAAAAAGTGTGTGTGTGTTGGGGGGGAAAACCCACAGATTTTGAACGGTTAAACATTTTGTGGAAGGAATTCTAGCTTTCATGAATTTATAGAAAAAGAAAGAAAACTGGCTCAATGGCAGAGAAGTGTCTCTGTGGAGTGGGCACCAGCTTACTCTTAACTGGAACCCCCCCAGTAACTCTTGAAAGTTTTCTTGACAAAAGTAATCTCTTAGTTACTCATAAACCTCCCGAGATAAGGAATATTAAAAAAAAACACCCTGCATGTAGACCTCTCTAAATGGACAATATGTTATGGATTGAGTAGTTTGAATCTTCTTTGATAGGTAGGAAACTGACCCAAGGTTAATAGTCGTTCCCACTGTTTTTAAAATTTATTGGGAGTTAGGAAGGGTGAAAGGATGATGGACCTTTCAGCTGACTTTTGTCTCTCGGGAGGGTGACATGGATTGAACTGTAGCTTCCATGGACCGCTTTAAAAAAAATAATCCCAAGACTTAAATATTGCAGTTTGATAGGTTATCTGGCAGGGATCCAGGTCAGCCTTTATGGGAAGGGGTATGCTGTTTATGTCTCTATCAGGTACAGAACCCAGCAGACAAATTCTGGGCTAAGGTCTATTTGTAAAACCTCAATAATGACAGAATTACACTGATTTACGTACAAATAGAGTGAGTCTTGTCCTTCATCTCTCCGTGATCTGAAACTAAGTAAATACCCAGTTCTGCTGATAGCCCTGGGGCAGAAGTTTGCTCCGACTGGGGAAGTTAGTGCAGCCCCAGCATAAATCAGTGCAGTCATATCTGCAGAGAGAAGCCTGTTACTCCCTGCACAATCGATAGAGGCACAAGGTAACAGAGGTGAGATGTTGCCTGAAATCTTTGAGAGGTGCAAGGAATCAGTGTGCCAAGGCTTCCAGATGAAGTGAAGTTACCCTGAGATAAATCCAGCTGCAGCATTTTGCTCACTGGTCGCTTTCTGACAGGGAAAGCAATTTATACCGAGCTAAATTTTTAAACACCAACTGAATTTTGAACGTTGGGTGGTGACATGTCAAAAAGATACAGCAACACAAAACCAGCCAAAAAAAAAGGTCTTGGTTTGTGAGGCGTGTTGTTTTGCCTGCAGGAGGGAGCTCCAGAGGGATGTGCTATGGGGATTGCCACCCCTTCTGCTGTGAGCAAGAACCCCACCATCAATGCTCCCATTGAGCTGAGTGCAAGTTGGGTGGCAGAGCTCAGCTCTGCAGTAAAACTTGTACATCTTAATTAACTTTCTTAAAAAAGTGAATCAGCTCATGTCTGGGAAAGGAGCTGAGAAGTACAGAAGGAACATTAAATATTTGAAGATGAAAACCTAGGAGCATGCTTGGCTTTGTGGGCACTACGTGATGCTGGGGGGCTTCATGGGCATGGTCATGGCAGGTAGCTGGGGCTGTATGGTAGATCCTGCTCTTCTCTGCCCCTTCCCAAGGGCAGCCCCTGCCCCAGCAGCTCCCACTGCTGCCTGCCAAGTGGAAGGCTTCAGCTGAAGGGGAACAATAGGCAGTTTTATCCTCGAGTCAGCGCGGCTGGCTGGGAACGGCATGGCAGAGGTGATGAACTCCAACGAGGAGAGGGGAGAGTGTTGACAAATTCATTTTAAGCCAGACTGGGCAAAGGACCAGAACACGCACCGTGGGGAGCTGCTACTACAGCCTGCCTGTGGGAATCATTGATAACACGGCCCTGGGAGGGGGATTTTTTTCCGCAATGAGGGAAAAGCTGGGAAGAAGTTTCCCCTGATAAACCATTGAGGGAGCAGCAGTCCCACGGATCTGCTGTCCCGGGTAGGGAGGAGGGAGCAAGGCAGCGCCGGGTTCAATACCCTCCTGGAGGCACAAGGGTTTTCTTGGCAGGCTGCTCCCGGGGATACGGGGGAAATGATCAAACAAGTCCTTCAGTAGCCAGGCTTGTCAAGATGAATATTAGAGGGATTGTCCACTGCAGTCAGCCAGACGCTTGAAATCGAGGCAAGGTTTGGAATTTCGATGTAATTGGAACCATATTTCGGCGCGGCGGGGCTGAGGTAGCTGAGGTGGGCTGAGTCAGAGAGCACAGACGTCTCTCTAAGCGATGATTTGGTGTGGAAATTATTGAGCCTGGGCCAGTTTGCACCAGCTGAACGTTTGGCTTTGTGATTTCTAACTTCTTTTTTTTTTTTTTTTCTGTAGATTCATTCTCTGTGCCCCTCACCTTATATATAGACAGGGTAATAAATGCTTTAGTGCAGACACACACTCCCATTACTGGATATGGCAGTAACGAGGGAAATGGTGAGCCTAATTCCCACGGGTCCCTTGGGCCCTCAATTTCCCCTCGGGGCAGGATGAAGGTGCTGAGGCTGCACAGGGTCAGATCTTGCCTCGGCAGCAGCCACATCAACAAAGGCTCATTGAAGGCAAGCCAAGCTCCTGCTGAGACCAGCCCAGGAGTTAGCCAACATATAGGAGACCCTTTCGTTAATTCACGCTAATGATGGGCAGGCTGGTCCATTTTGGAGAGAGACATATATGGGATGCCAGGGAGAAGCAAGCACGGCAGTGGGAAGGCTTGGTGGTCGCGCTACAAACTCTGTTTTTGTTAATTTTGGTAGTGTCTGGGTCAGACCCAGCATGAAGCAGGCTGCTGTCTGTTTTTCTAAACAGATCAACAAGACCTTTACAACAGCATCTCCAGGCCCCATCCGGAGTTTCATTTGAGCAAATGAAAACTCTGCCTTGGTCGGTGCAGAGCACGTCTGACAGGCCAAAGTGATGATTTATGTATTCTGCTTAATTATTTGTTTTCCCTCCATCTGCCTGGCAGCCAATACTGCGCAGACTCTTGGTGCCGCTGCCCATGGCGTTGGTGATGGGAACCCAGTCTCAGTTGAGCTGAGCATCCCCAGCTTGCTTGGGTTGTTGGCTACACCTCTGACACAAGCCCAGGGGCAGTTGGTGGCCTCACAACCAACCCAGATCCATAAATCATGAACTGGGCGTGCATTGCCCACATCCCTGGTCAGGGCTGCTGGCCACAGACCACGGAGATGATGAGCCAGGCTGAGCGGGGAAATGCTGTGCTGGCCAAACCAGTGGCAAGTCAACTCCCAGCTCCTGTTTGACCACATCATTAGTCGCTGTGATACCGCTTCTTAGAAAGCTGTAAGGCTGCAGTCAGCTCTCAGTGGGGTGATTCACACGTGTAACACCAAGTGTCTACTTTTCTGGTGCAAAGCAGCTCTTGAGTACCTTGTGACAGCCACTGTCTATCTGTGCCTTCATACCTGGGGTGCTGAAACCAGAGTGGGCAGTGCCACTTGCTCATTTTCTCCATCAACAGCTCAATGTCCACATCCAGAATGAGTTGAGTCTACCATACAGCAAAAGTACCCCATCTGGTTTTGGTACAAGTTGTTCCATAGGCTGATAAACATCTGTCCTTCTTTATGTACTAAACAATAAAATAACGGCTTTTTTGGGGGAAGGATTTGAACTATTGCATAACTTTTCCAGGTTTTAGCCAAGATCCCAAATTGTAAGTAGCCGTTCACCATAAAAATACTGACCAAAGTGTTATTTTTAACTTAATTTCTTGGTATTTTGGTAAAAAAGCCAAGAGGAAAGAGACAGCCTGGCAGAGTGAAGAGAGATCTCTTTCACCGTTTCCTCCGCTTCACGATAGTCATGACAGAGTCAGATTCTAGCAAGTAGATTTATGGCTCTCAAAACTGTCCTCCCTTGGCAACCTCAAGTTGCTCTTGGGTTGCAAGGGTTTTTTGGGTGCTGTCAGGTGGGGGCTGGCACTGCGCTGGGGGGGGTCAGCTCTGAGAGGAGGGAGGCTTACCAGACCCTCTTCTGCCTTGTCCTCACCTGTAGCCCCAACGTGTGTGCGGTGCAGAAGCTGATCGGCACGAACAGGAAATACTTCACCAACTGCAAGCAGTGGTACCAGAGGAAGATCTGTGGGAAGGCAACGTAAGTACCCAAGCGCCGGCCGGGGTCTCCCCAGAGACCCCCTTGTGGAGGTGGGTGCTGGGTGGGAGAAGGAGACAATGTGACAGATGTGGGGTGTCAGAGCCCACAGCGTGGGCTTAAGGTGTATACCTC
>BJBW01003239.1:51585-97540 GCA_004320125.1 Scolopax mira | reverse complement strand
TTTTTTTTCTCTCAAACAGCAAGCACAATCCTAAAAGGCGTAGATGTTAAGAATGGAAAGTACCGTGTAAATACAAGCCCTGATGGTTTATTCTAATTGCATTTCTCTGTATACTTATTAGCTCTCAATGCTGTCATGAAGTGCGTACCAGATTTTTCTAGTATTTCGCTGGGTCTCTCTCCATGTCAGGCTCAATGCTGCCTAGATTAAAAAAAAAAAAAGAAAAGGTGGGGGGGAGGGGAAGGCAACCCAGAGCAGATGGATATCAGAGGGAATGTAAAATTCAGCTACACATGTTTGCTTTGGAAGGAAAAACAGAAATAAGGAGAAAGAAGTGTCGGTTTTAGCCAACACTCTCTGATGACTCCACCAGGAAAGTTAATTAGACTTGCAGGCCAATTCCACGTCTAAAAGTGCAAACAATAATATTCAAGTAGCTGTTGCATAAAGTATCTGTGTAAGTGGCCTCGGGACATTCTTTTGAAAGATGTAGTCAGCAGATAATTAAAGATATGCATGCTTGACTATCTGACAGGCTGTAGATCAGGAGCAGAGAATCTTTTTCCTTGGTGTAGCCCAAACGGGGCTTTCAGACACGTTTGCTGGCCCACACTTTAGCATGCACCACCACATTATCAATGCAAAGAAGCCCTGAACACCCCTGGCCATGGGGAGCAGAGCCTGGTCCTGGATCTTCAGGGTCAAAAACAAACAGCAGAAAATCATCTCCTGCGTTTCTGGTATGGTCCAATGTCATTTGTAATTAGATCTATAGGAACATGCTGTTCTTTATTGCACATTAAATAAATTCTGTTTCTGTAGTAAACAGCAGATGTTGAGATCTTGAACTGCCATAAGCTTTTATTTCGGTTGCCTGTGTGGGTTTGGCTGTGATGGGATTCATTTGGCATTTGTTTTGTGTGTCTGGTGTTGGTGTTGTGAGGAGGGAGGGCCAAAGGAGAATTGTCACTGTGCATGGCTTTCAGCCTTTCATAGTGCTACCCATTAATTCTTCTAAAAGAGGAAAATTGTGTACTTTAGGAGAATATATTGCACTACCATATAGTGAGGATGGATAGTGGTTTCCCGAATGTCCAATTGTCTTTACAGGAGAAAAAAATAAATACAAAAAGGAGAGGCAATATTGTAAAAACCAAACAGGTCCTTCCTTTTAATTTTACAAAACCACCAAATCTGGGAAGACTTTATGTGGGTGATTAGAGTCCAGGCTCTCATCTTGACCAAATGGTGGATTTTTTTTGACGTAAAATGGACAAGATTATGGAATGGCAACATGGAATCATCATTGTCTCTTCTGATAACAGAGTAGCTTAGCAAGTCTCCAAAGAAAACATGACTCAGCTCTGGATGTGGGATGGCTTTACTGTTAGAGGCACTGAAAGGCAAAGTGATCCAGCCACAGATTTCTTCAGCTCTGAAGCAAATGAGAAACTAAGCTCAAGTAACCCAAGTGTGAAGCTGTATTTGACAAACTCATCTGCTTATCTCCAGAAAGAGGCAGGACAACTGGCATCTGGCAATGTTTCATGATTTCGTGCGAGGAGAGAGGGTGATTTCTTCTAACCTCATTTTCTCTGCTTTTACCCAAGTGTCTAATCCAATGATGTATCGCTGAGAGAAAAGCATACACAGCATTAACCTGCCTGTTAACCTATGAGCTAATGTTCCCATTATACACGGAATTTGCTCGCTATTCTTTGCTTTGCATCACCTCCACAATGGGTATTATTGTCTTCTTCTCCTTTCCTAGTCATCTTTGAGCCTGAGCCCTACTTTGCCCTTTAGCAGTGCTTGTGCAGAACAAAAGACACGTGCCTTGACTCACATTTTCTAGAGGACCCTGGGACAGCTCTGATTACAAATGTTTGCTGGTGATGGTTCCCACTGGACATGATATTCCTGGCATGTGGAAGCAATCAGGAGACATTTGGGCCATAAAGGACATGATGCATTTTGCTGCAGCAGTCAAATTCTTAAACCAGTGTCAGGGGCCTGATGCTGTGGTGTGCTCAGGGCATTAGCACCCAAGAGAGTATGTGGGCACAGCTAATGGTGCTCAGCATGACCCCTCAAAACTGGCCTGTTTTATGGGACTGAGCTGGTCCATGAGAAGTTTTGAGAATACCAGCTGCCTTTAAATCCCAGAAAAAGTCAGGATTTGGCATGTTCATCAGCATAACTGGGTCCAGCCCTTGCTTGAGATCTGAGGTCAGAAGTACTCTCCTGAAGCTGTATGCTTGGTCCTCCTCTTGCCACGAGGATCCATACTATCAGCTCAGGTGAGATGGTGGCGCTGGATGAGCATGGTCATTGCCCTCCTCCTCCTAAGAGGTTGTTCCCTCTTAGAGAAGCAGAGGGAAGAGCAGTCCCCAGAGATAGGGGACACTTGACCCATCTCATCTACTTCACATTTAACCTGGCTGTTATCCTTTTCAGTTGCTTAAAGGGTCAGTGGTGCCACAAGCTGGATGTGTGCTGCAGGTACTAATACCTGGCTCTAGGAAGATAGTTTTGACTGCTTTGATTTATTTTCTTTTCCTGCTCTGAGCACTATTTCAAATAAGTAGGAGGGAGGGAGACCAGTGAGAGACCAGGTACTGCAGAGAAGCAAAGCTGAGCTCCTGCAGAGAGACTGCACCAGCAAGGAAAGCCAGCTTAGAAGACCTGCATGTGCCATGTGTGTATAGATCACCTCAGAGCTCCATAGCTCTTACCAGAAACAAATAGGTCAAGGTTGTAAGGCAGGGGCTGGTGAGACTCTGCAGGGGTTCCTCTTGAGCAGCATCTTTTGGTCCATGGAGGTAGAGTGCTCTACTGCGGCTGGATGTTCCTGATGGAAATTTCAGTTCATGCATCAGGACTCTTTCTTGCTTTTTTCTTTGTTTGTCTTCTCTTTGCTGAGGTATTGCCTCACACAGTCAGGGAGAAATTAGATAGAGGATTTATGTACATTTTTTATCGTTGCGTTACTTGCTGATGAAGTGAGATAAGACAGTTGGCAACAAGTCTGACACTGCTTTGATTTTAATGAGCACTGAAACAAGACTGTTTTGGTAATTAGGTAATTTTCCACTGTTGGTTATTCCAAAGCCAAAGAAATAGTTTATTTAGAGTATATTCTCATCGTTGTGCCTGTGGTTTTTTTAAATGTTTTTCTAGCTCCCTTATGCACAGGACTCATTCTTCCAGCATTGGGATTGCAATTGAAGGTGTCCCCCACACTTTTTTGTGAGAATGAAAAGACAACTTACAGAAATTTGGCTTTTGATTATTTTTGATGAATAAGTAGTGGCAGTAAGTTTCCCCTTAATACATTCCCCCCCTCTCTCCACACCCCCCCCCCCCCCCCCCCCCCCACCCCCCCCGCCTTTTTTATCCTTTTAAATTAACTTTCCTTTTCTTGTCTGATGTACTTTCCTCAGTTGGGGAAAAGAAATTACTCTCTGGCACTTATTTTACAAAAACAAAACATATGGATTTTATTACAGGAAATTATTACAAATGGATCTTTATTCACTAATATATGCCTAAGCTTATTTTTATTACCTTGAAAAATGCACTTAAAATTTAATTTCAGATCCTAAGACTGCAACAGCAGTGAAACAATGACTAATAAAAGCCAGGGAGCCTGCTTCTGCTGTCAAGCACAGATAGGCATTTCAGAAATACAGTGTTTCCAAACCAGTGGCTGAAAAAGTTAAAAGAGACGTGACTCGAAATTGCTCAATGAGGAGGTCAGGAAATTGTGGGCAGAGGGGTTGCAGAGCAGATGACTAATGCTCTTTGTACGAGGGCATTGCTTATTTAACCCACATCGCTGGCACCCGCCGTGTCCCAGTGTAGTGGTGTGTAGCTTTGAGCAGGCACCAGGAACGGGGATGGATTTGGCAACTCCAAAGGCTTTTGTGCAGAACCTGGTCCTGCGTGTGGTGCAGTGGTTGTGAGCTTTCCCTTGAGCTCTTTGCCCCCGGCGGTGTAAGAGAAGTGCTCCTCTCTGCTCAGCAGACTGTGGCCAGGACCCAACTGGAGGAGGACATCTCAAAGGAGCAGCCTTCATCCCATATGGATGTGTAGGGTCCTCTAGCATCGAGATGCAGGGTCCAGCTTGTGGGGCAGAGCAACCTTCAGCAACGGCTGTGCTGCTCCTCTCCAAGGGCTGGAGGTGGCTGTAGGACCAGCTGAGAAGATGCCCCTTTGCCCAGCCCTGAGTGACCTCTTGAATGATGCCTGTGTGCCTTTGGGTGGGCTGGGTGGTCTTGTGTTTCCACCAAACCCATGAGATGTGGTGGGGCAAATGGCTGAAGCTGAAGCTGTTTTTACAGACCCCATCCTTATAGGTGCAAAAAAGCCAAGTGTTTGCACACTTGTCTAAGCACCTCTGAGTTCACCTGGCCCTTTGCAGAAGTTTTCTGGTGCTCAACTCAAAATGCTGGGAAGCAAAACGCATACCAGATGATGCTGGCATGTCAGCTTCAGCGGGTGAGTGAGACTTGGGGCTTGAATAAGCCCCTGCATGGGTGGAGCTGGCCCCATTGCTGGCCTCTGTGCTTCTTCCCTTGGGGGACGGTGCTGGAGATGCCCATGTACCTGCTGGAAAGCAGGCGATGGTGTCTCTCCATCCCTTCCCAGTGTCTTCCCCTCCTGGCAGGCGCCTGGCTGCTGGGGCAGCCCCGAGCTGGCGAGCTCCCTGGGCTGCAGGCTGAGTGCATCAGCCTCCTGCCCCTTCGTCACAGCTCGTTAATCTCTGATCGATCTATAAATAAGCCCTTTAAAGCCTACGTCAGCACTCGGGAATTACTTATGCTGAACTTTGGAATGATTTCTCTTTAATCAGCTCTTCGTCTTTGATTACAGGTCTGAACCAGGGGAACTGTCTAGACTGGATTTAGTTTCTAGGGTGAAAAAAAGAAAAATCGGAGGTAGGGGAGGGAAGTGGTGGGGGGAGAAAGTGTGTGTTTCTAATGAACACGAGACGGGGGGGCTGGGGAAAGTGGAGCAGCAGGGTGTTAAGATCTCCAGTAGTCAAAGGAAGGGATTGCTTTAGGCAAACTCTTTCCCACATGGAATATATAATGTCTAGACAATCAGTCTGGGTTTGCTTTGTAATTCTCTTAGGAAACCGTGACACAGAATTTATTTGCTTCTGTCACAGAAAAGCAGGTATTTGTTTCACTTACTGGCTCTTAATTACCCTGAAGAATTCCCTCTTAAACCCCAGGCTTTTCCACTGTTTGTTAACAGTGTTAAAATGATGACAAATATCTGAAGCTTGAGGATTTTCCTTTCTCTTTGAGTGAGTGTGCTGAGGCTCGGTGCTCCAGCATCCTACTTGTCTCGAATCCAACCAGGAGCACAGAGGAAATGCTTGTCTTTGGGAGGAACACCTATTCCCTCCCTGGCTTAGCCCATCAATCAGCCAGCCTTGCTTCTTTCACACCAAGCATAAGATGAAGGAATCCCCTGTGAGAAATAAATGGGCAACTTCTTGATTGATTTATTGATTTTTTTTTTTCCTTTTTCCTCCTGTTAATATCATGACGTATTCCCTCACATGGCCAGCTTTGAGAATCAGAATGACCTTCATTTCGTATTGAGCTGCTGGTGATGGATGCAGCATTCAGGCACCTCTTGCTTATCTGGGGTCTGCCAATCTGCAGGAAGGACCCGAGTCCCCAGGATGGGGTCTCTGGCCCCTGTGGCTTTACCAGGGGATGGTGCTTGGTCAGAGCAGCAGGGTTTGCTGCCAGGCAGAAGGAAATGCTGTGCTGAGGGTACATGGACTTATCCAACATTAGCAAAGATGTGTGTGCTGTGGCACTGCCCAGGGTGCCCATGGAGGCACATGCCAGTGAAGTTTGTCCTTGGAGGGACTATCCCAAGCCCTTCTATCAGTGCATCCAAGATCAAGGATGCTTCTTCCCATCCGGGGCTCTTTTGTGGATTTTGCCATAAGTAAGCAAATAATTTCTGGTGGTGGACAGGAATGGGGTGAAATGAAGGGGAAAAGCTTGGCTGGTTTGGTCAAGCAGCTGTAACCGGAGTTGTGATGTGTTGCCCCAACAGTGATCAGATGTGACAGCAGCAGTCAGCCGGGGAGATCCCCAAATCCCGTGGGAAATGTGCCCAAAATGAACCAGTGCTTGCAGTGTCTTGTGTAGGTTATCTTGTTGGGACCATGGCATCCGTTTCCATCCACTGTTTGCACAAAGTCTCTTGGAAAATGTGATTTTGAAAAGAAATTGTGTCTGCTTTTGGTTTGTGGAGAAATTGGCAACATGCAGCCCTGAAGGAGATAAAAATTGTGGTTTGTCTTTTGTTCAAGTCTTTATTTCTAATGCTTAGAAGCATCACCGAATATGGATGGAAAAAAAAAACCCAAACTATAGCAAATAGGAAAAAAGCAAGAGACGCCGTCAGTTAATCTGCCATATCCATCTCTTATTCCAGAGTAATCAGTTACGAGTGCTGTCCTGGATATGAAAAAGTTCCTGGAGAAAAAGGCTGCCCAGCTGGTAAAAATATGTTTGACATTCTTTTAGACTTCTTAAAATTATACAGCTGCCTAGTAAAGGGAAATGTTAGAAAGTTAGTTAAAGTGGATTTGATTTTTGCAATTTTTGCACAATATTGCTTTAAACATGTCAAAAATGGGTTCAGCAGAGCACCAGCTGAGTGCCAGATCAGCTCCACAATGTTCCAGACATATTGGTTATAATTAAACTTAATCAAGCAGGAGAGGGCCATGGGGAACTACTTAGTCCAAAGAGTAATATTGCTGTATTGGGAATGCGATACAAAGGAATGATAGAGTAGCAGACAGCTCTGCCAATCCCTGCTCATTTTTGTTTTGGCAAGCATGAGGTTAGCAAAACTGCATTGAGGAGAAAATAGAGTTCAGCCACTGGTGGGGGTTGGGAGGGAATTAACTGGATTTATTGAAGAAAGACAGAGTCTGCTTTTGCTTTCTGAAAGCTTCCTTCCACAAAAGTTTGATGCCACCCAGTTAACCACGTGAGCTGGTGTGGATGGGTCAGTGGAGACCCAGGCCAGCAGAGAACTGCCAGCTCCAAACACCAAAAGCCTGAGCCCAAACAAGGACTGGGTGAAAGCAATGAACACCTTTGCTTGCCTCAATTCACATCCATGTAAATCCGGAGTAACTCCATTTAAACCTGCAGAGATGCAGGAGAGCCTGGATTACACCGATGTAACAGAGGCTGGAGCTGTCAGGCTATGAGTATTTATTATCTAATTAATGAAGAGATATGAGTTCCCTGACGTGCTTCACTTCCACAGGCGTTGTCACCAGCAGCTCTCTTTAATTCAGTGTGGTGCAGGAGGGATGAATGATGTGGTGGGAACATAACCTTCTCTTCTTTCAGCGCTGCCGCTTTCCAACATCTATGAAACCCTGGGAGTTGTTGGGTCTGCCACCACGCAGCTCTACTCGGATCGGTCTAACCTAAGGCCAGAAATCGAAGGACCTGGAAGTTTTACAATTTTTGCCCCAAGTAATGAGGCCTGGGCATCCTTGTCTGCTGTAAGATATAACTCCTCTTCTTTCTCCTCTTCTTTTGGCTTTTTCTAGTGGAGGTCCATCTCTGCAGGGTTCTGAATCCAGTTCCTGTCCAGGAACAGGCAGTCCTGATGTGGGAAAGACTCTGTATTTCTGTGATGGGAATTGTAGGAATATAACTGTACTGGTCTATCAGCTCCAGAGCTTTGTTTCTGAAATACCTAGCACTAGAGAGATATGGGTGCTCTCCAGCAGGTGGATGGAAAAATCACCTCATTCAGTTTTCCCTGCTTCTTACCTTTAGAGATTGCATTGAACAATCATAGAATTGGTTGTTCTTGTTAATTTGCACAAGTAGCCAGTCCCAACCGGAGCCTCTGTAAACCTGCAGCCTTTCATATAAATCCCCTTTACATCAGTTTTGATTTTCTCAATTCTCACTTCTCACTTCAAGAACAGTTAGGGCAGGGAAGGGGCTTCTTTTTGGCCATCCCCACTATCAATCTTCTGCCCCAAACCTGCACCAGCTGAGACTTTTGCGAGGACAATGCTGTTGGGGAAGGTCTCCCAGTGTATTTGTCAGCACTGAAAAATGCATTTTTCTGATTTTTTTCAGGAAACTCTGGATTCTTTAGTCAGTAATGTTAACATTGAGCTGCTCAATGCCCTTCGCTACCACATGGTGGACAAACGGGTCCTCACGGATGATCTGAAACACGGGACAACACTGAACTCAATGTACCAGGACCTGCCTATCCAGATTCACCACTATCCCAACGGGGTAAGGCATTTTTGTTAAACCTACCCACAGCAGGCTTGCTTTTGTGCTGCCTTGCACCTCCCACGCTCTTCTTGGACCTCTACGACTTGCAATGCTTAGGTTGACAGCTATTGATTTAGGATACCTATTTACAAGGAGCTTGTAAATAATATTTATAAGCAGATAGTTTCATCAGGGACATTGCCCACATTGCTGTATAGCAGTCTGCTTGCCTAGAGTGTTGGCTTCTGTGTATTTTATTAGTCTTGGTGATGCAGGGTAGACAAAAACCACTGATTATTTTCAAAGCTCTTAAAACATGGACTGTTTTAAACATTCTTGATAGAGCATTCTCATTCTTCGGGTGGTGGTTTTTTTTTTTAGGAAACCACATTTCTGCTCCCGCTGGTTCAATATTACAGCGCTCACTGCGTTTGAAATGGAAAACCAGCAGAGGCTGTTTTACCTTCTTGGTTTAGTGCACGTAACACCCCGTGGCTCTTTCCCTCTGCAGATTGTGACTGTGAACTGTGCCAGGCTGCTGAAAGCTGACCACCACGCCACCAATGGAGTGGTTCACGTCATCGACAAAGTCATCGCCACCACCACCAACAGCATTCAGCAGATCATCGAGACTGAGGACAGGCTGGAAACTCTTCGGGTGAGTCCACCCCACGTGTGCTCCAGGGCTCCTTCAAGATGGCCAGTTGTCCCACTCCCAGTGAATTGTCACAATGAGCTTACTGGTCCCTGGGTGCTGGGACCCTAAAGCTGCTGATAAAATCCTTGCCTCAATAGTGTTCATTTTGCTTTAGGAAGAGAAGTGTTTAACATCAGTGCAAGTAGGGTTTTATGAGAATAATTGCTGCCCTGCTATTGCTGTCAGTAAAGAGATGTAGACAGAGTCTGGCTTCTCACTCTTGTATAAGAATCTTAGCCTTAGGAGATATTAACTGTTCAGGTTTTATGACCACCAATTTATTTGCCTCGGTATCCGCCAAGTTAAGGAATAACTTAAAAAGCACAAGGGTTTTGCAGTTAGCCAGCTGTGGGTTCTGATCTGAATTCTTCATTGGAACTGCTGTGACCCTTTCCAGGCATATTGGGGTATTCAAACTAGCGCTCAGTTTTGCCAAAAAGGGCTCTTGTACTCAAATTTCTGGAGCACAAAAGAACCACGGGGCCAGGTCAAATTTATAAAGGCACCAAAGGGCTGAAAGAAGCCATTCATCTTTTTTTGTAAGTCCTCTGAAATTATAAAAGCCTTAATAAATCTGGCCCTTACTGTGCATCTGGACAAAGTTGCTGACCTTTGTATTCTGGCTGAATGTGTTTTAACCTCTATTCTCATTCCTCTGAAGGCTGCTGTGGCTGCTTCTAACCTCAACAGCTTGCTTGAAAGCGAAGGCCAGTACACGCTTTTGGCTCCAACCAATGAAGCCTTTGAGAAGATCCCACGAGAAACACTGAACAGGATCTTGGGTGACCCAGAAGCCCTGAGTGGTAAGTCCTTGTTTACTAAGCCCATCAAGAGACTGAAGGGTTTTCAGTTCTTCTGAATTCCTTCTCAAGGGCATCTGAACACTCTTGTGTTCTCCTTGGTACACTCTGGTACCAGCTGCAATAAACACATTTGATAGAGTCCAGCTTTTTAAACTGGACAGCCAAGACTTCTCTGGATGTAGACATGGTAGAATGTAGACATGACAGAGAGAGTGTTATCCAGATATGGAGGAGAGGGCCGATGCAGTCCCTTTTCCAAGTTTTCTTCTAGCACTCCTATATGTGATGGGGATTTCTATCAATCCAGCAAGATGCAAGAAAATCAGCATCTAATCAATGTAACTCCCCCTAACAGATGAGTCAAATAACCACATAAAACTTTTCGAAGTTGACAAAGGTGTATAAAAATTACTCTTTTTAGACACTCCCCCAGGCTGCTGGATTAAAACCAGCCCAATTTAAAATGACTCGCATCTTCTGGAGTGCTGTGCAGGAGGTCCTTGCTGTTGAAAAGGACCCCTAAAAGATGCAATAATTTCATCACTGATTTTTCCAGCTCACTAAGACACTTGCTTCTCTTACAGACCTGCTGAACCATCACATCTTGAAGTCAGCCATGTGTGCTGAGGCCATCATCGCTGGCCTGACGATGGAGACTCTGGAAGGAACCACCTTGGACGTGGGCTGCAGTGGGGAAGAGCTGACCCTCAATGGGAAAGCCATCATTGCCAACAAGGATGTCCTGGCTACCAATGGCATCGTACATTTTGTTAATGAGCTACTGATCCCAGACTCAGGTACTGGTTCCTCTCTGCATCGTTCTTTCTGTGGCTTCTCTTTTGTGTATTTTGCCAAGGAAATACTGGATTTAGAGGATGTAGATATTTCGTAGTTATGGGGGATTATCTTCAATGCAAGGTGTTGCTTTTCTTTTCAGCTAAGACTCTGTTTGAGTTGGCACAAGAATCTGAAGTTTCCAAGTCTATGGACCTTTTCAGACAAGCTGGTCTCAGTTCTCATCTAACTGGCAGTGAGCAAGTGACCCTCCTTGCCCCCGTGAACGATGTGTTCAAAGGTAAACCAGGGAGTAAAGCCCTTTCTTCCATCTGTTTGGGCCACTGATCTGCTTCAGTTTTCAGCCAAGTTTCAGTGCAGGAGCATGGAAATCCTCATTCAAATGTCTCAGCTACAGACATCAAGCTTTAAAATGAAAGCCTGATGCAGATAATGCTCTGTATTTGCACTTTTTTAGTGTCTCAATGGTCATTTTAAGTGAATGACTGGTTCCTCCCATGCTTTTGCTGCAGATAGACTCCCCATCGTTGACAGCAACATGAAAAACTTGCTTCTGAACCACATTGTTAAAGACCAGCTCTCCTCTAAATATCTTTACCATGGGCAGAAACTACAGACTCTTGGTGACAGAGAGCTGAGAGTTTTTGTGTACCGCAATGTAAGTTCCTGCTTGAATGATGCCTGATGTCTGTAATGTTATGGATATCATGTAAAAAGTGTAATTGAGCATTGTGGAATGTATTAAAATCTCTGTTTTGAAGCATATGCTAATAAAATCTCTTTTTTTTGGGTGCAATTTTGTTTGCAGAACCTTTGCATTGAAAATGCCTGCATTGCTGCCCATGACAAGAGAGGAAGGTTTGGGACCCTGTTTAGTGTGGACAAAATGCTGACTCCACCATCTGGCTCAGTGATGGATGTTCTCAAGGCAGACCATCGCTTCAGGTGAACTTTCTGCTCTTCTGAAGTGCTAGTATGAGAAGAGCTGCCAAAGCAGTTTCTATTTATTATGGGTCGTAGTCATGACTATATATATTATTTTTTTTAACATAGAAAGAGCATCCAAACCCATGGTCTCATCCCTAAATTATAGGGAGCAAGACTTCAAATAACCCTTCAATGAACTGGGAGCCCAGAGTGTGTGGTCCTGCTTTATACAGTAAGAAGATGGCTCTGAAGCCATCTCTGCCCATCAGAACCACTGTGGCCAGCCCTCTCTGTCACCTCACTACCATGTGGTCCCCAAGGATTCAGCATTGCCAGCTTGCTTTGCCATTTCCCAGATGTTCTGGTTAGACCTCACAGGCTCATTTCCTACATTTTCGGTTAATTGATTTGGTTAATTGTCCCTACCCATAGCGGGGGGGTTAGAACTACATGATCTTTAAGGTCCCTTCCAACCCAAACAATTCTATGATTCTCTGATTTGCTGGACCCCAGCGGGATTTTGCAATTGTAACTTCACAGCTCTCTTTTGGATACAACATGCAGTTGCTCAAAGACCACCAGAAGTAACTTATAGTGGAGCATTTTATGTATGTTTGTCTTGCAGTACATTGGTGGCTGCAATCCAGTCTGCAGGTCTAACGGAGAACTTGAACAGGCCGGGTACCTTCACGGTGTTCGCTCCAACAAACGAAGCTTTCCGAGCCATGCCCCAAGGGGAACTGAACAAACTAATGGGTGAGCATTTTCAGAGCATTTAGATGAACAGCCACTGTGGGTTATTGGCATGGTAGGGGAGGAATGGGTAATCTTCTGCCATATCTCATTTTCTGGCCCTGTCTGTTGGGAGTGTGGGCTTCCTACAGAACTCATTTGGATAAGCCCTGTCCAGCAGAAAGCTGAGGATGCCACTCAACTCTCAGACAAAGCATGGGCTTATACTTTTCTAGTGCTTGGAACACACGTTTTATTCCGTGCTACAAACTCACTATGACAAATTTGGCTGTGTTGGCTGGTGTAAGCAAGATAACCTCAAGATGTTTCTAGAGGAACCAATGAGATCTCTGCCTTGCAAGTCAGGGATAAAAGGAGTGGGAACATGGCAGTCAGCCACATAGGATCAGGGTGTCTAAAGGAAGTTTTGCAAATAGAAAACATGATCCACATTCAACCTCAAGTTACACTGCGTGAAATTTAAGTAAAAGGTTGAAGCTGTTGCTCCTATCTATGTGTACATGGACAATGCAGAAGCCCAATCTGATCCTGAGAAGGCAACAAATATTCCAGTCTAGCATAGACAAAGGCCACTATCCCGAAAAGCACAGGCGTGCAGGCTGGGTGTGGAAAAATGCATGGGAATGTTTAATAACACTCTTCTGGATAAGCAGCACAATCTTATATTTCGTTCATGTTGAAAACCAGCTGTGGTTGGAAACAATGTCAGGTATTTGAGTCTAGTATCTTCTCATCATTAAACCCCAACCAAACATTGAGATCATAATTTGGGAAGCATCTGCCCACGGTAGCTGGTTATCCTTTTAAGTGCAGGGATGGAGGAACTGGTAATATCAGGCTGCACATCCAGTCTAGTGCTTAATACATAAATATTTCAGAACTGTTTTGCAGCTATTGTAAACTGCTACAGGAATGAAGTATCCCAGATGCAGACACTTCAGATGTTCTTCTTTCTTCACGCAAATATTTAGCTTATGCTTCTGATGAAGAAGTGAATCATACCAGTGAGAACATGCAGTGTGAACTGGGGCCGCCCTAGAAAAACTAATGGAAAAACATCTCCCAGTGTATTCAGTTGTGGGGAGTGAAAGAGAAAGTCTCCCTTGCTGAAGGAACTGCTCTGGTTTTGTAGATGGAGGCAGTCTTTGCACTAGATATTCCCTGTCGCCTCTCTGTGGGTTTTGCCAGTGATGCTGCATCCCCCAAAGGAGAAGATGGAGGAGGGCTGCTGGCCCATGCTGTGCATGTCATTGCCTTTTCAGAAAAATAGATGGCAAAGGTGAAGCATCTTGTCTTCCTAAGATCTGCTTCAAAGCTCAGCTAGAGAACTAGATACCTAGTGGGGATGGCAATCAGGTTATCAACCTGACATTTCTGCTGCACTTTTCCCCTTCCTCCCCAGGAATCCTGCAGTTTCATCCCTGAGGAAGATCACCAAGTGACACTGGCCCTGGTTGAGTATTGACGTTTGCAAATACCCAGTGTGCTCTATCTGCTTCCTTATTTCACATCGGCCTTCCTCCCCCCAGACTTCCCTGGGAAGTGAAAGCAGCAACAGAAGCAGGTTCATGCTGTGCACCGTGAGAGAATGAGGGACTGAAAAAACAAGAGATAGGGGTTTCATGTACAGGGCAGGTTTGGTACATACCAAGGTTGGACATTGGAAGAGTGTCTTTCTGGACTCGATGAGATCCTGACGGGACCAGGCAGGAATGGCTTCTATGTCCTAACCAGCACTAACCATGGTCCTTCTTCCCAGTCTTTTCAATTTTACATTTTCTCCTTGCACTTTCAGGAAATTATGGTATTTTCCATGTATTGTCATTCCAGCACATGAGATACGGGAAGCAGGCGCTGATGCTGTTTTGCAAATGTAAATGTTTTCTTCCCCCAGGTAATGCCAAGGAGCTTGCCAACATCCTCAAGTTCCACATCGCTGACGAGATCCTGGTGAGCGGCGCAGTCAATGCCCTTGTGAGGCTGAAGTCCATGCAGGGAGATAAACTGGAAATCAGCATGGTGAGTCACCTCAGCTGGGGTTTGGAGTCAGCAGGGCTGGGGGCTGTGTTTTAGCCATCTACCTTGAGGACCACAGTTTGTCCGTGTGCATTTGAATGGTGTGGGAACCTCTTCTATATGTGTGCCCCAAATAGTATTTTCTGGGCTGTAGCGGAGGGACTGTTGCCATGTCTTCATTTCATCAAGCTGGCAGTCTTGAAATGTGGTTAGCTTCAGCTTTCTCCCCACAAGGCCAATTGTAAATGATTTCCAGGAGCTGTTATAAATTTAAACCCGAGTCATGGGGGAAAAGGCATAAATAAATTAAACGAATAGCTTGTTCAGCTAACGCATCTTTTTCAGTGTAACAAAAATGATCTCGGCGTGGGCTCCTTTAACGCAGCAGGATTTATTTAGATGTATAATTTCATTTCACAAATTCTGCACCACATTAAGAAAATATAGAGTCCTCTAGTGAGGGGAAAAAAACCACCAAACTATTTCAGAAAATAAATAACTCAAGACCCACTCTGCGCACAAGGAAGAAAACGAAGGATAAAAATGGGAAGGCCAGTGTTTCCAAGGGCATTCAGTTGGCCAACTTGCGTGCTAGACTCTCCCCGTGTCCAGTCCTGACCTGCCTTCTCCTGATGCCTTCTCCACAGCCACCCCTCGTGGCACAAGCAGGAGTGCCCACTGCCACCAGGGAGCTGGTGGATGTGCTCTGCTGCCATGGGACAGCCTTCCTGGCCAGCACTAAGAAAGTCCGTGCTCCAAAACCTGCCAGCCTCTCCAAGACAAACGGCTCCAGGCTGTAATTTGTTTTTATATTCTCCTTAATTGGCAAGAGGAATGAAAATGCCTACAGCCGTAAAGTAGATGAATGAATGCCAAGTGAGGGCTTTTTTAATAAAATTGGAAACCACTGATGACAGAAGTTTCTCATTTTCTACTTTTTTTTTTTTTTTTTTTCCTGAACAGAAAAATAACGTAATACATATCAACAAGGAGCCGGTTGCTGAAAGTGATATCATGGCCACGAATGGTGTGATTTATGCCGTGAACTCTGTGTTACAGCCTCAGGGTAGGTCCTCAGTTAGAAATATCTAGAGCCACACTGTCACAGCAGAGATGCTTTGGGAGGGAGGGAGAGGTGACAGATGGCAATTGCTTCAGTTTATTGAGGAGGATTAGTCTCTTCTGGGATTTTCAACACATAAAATATGGGAAGGAAGCAGCCTGTGTGCTTTGAAGAGTATTTCAATGCTGTCTATGTCCCACCCTTAGCTTTAAGGCCGCAAGAGAGAGGCGACGAGCCTGCGGACCCCGCATTAGAAATCTTCAAACAGGCATCTGCGTTATCCAAGGTAAAGGATGAAAAAAAAATATCTCTGTAGAACTACTGAAATTACATTTTGGTAGTAATGATCGGAAGATAATGTCACATGCAGATTTTGACTTGCAAAGAGAGTGAGGGTATGTGTTTCATGGAATGACCAATCCTCTCTTCTCACAGGATTTAATTATATAGGAAATAATGTTTTGCAACATGAAGCCTGCTGTGGGTGTAACCTTGGCATGGTACTACATATGTCACCTTCCAATAATGAAGAGTCATTCATCCATAGTTTTTGGAGACTGGGGTTAAATCTATAGACATACAAACTGTTTTTAGAGCTGTCAGAGATTTGTTGTATTTATGCAAACCTTGTATTTTCTTTCAATGCAGGTTTCTCAGAGGAATCCTCGACTAGGTAAAACAACTTCTCTAACTTGTTTCTAATTTCCATTGTACATCCCTGCCCCTTAAAGAGGAGTTCCCAAGGGGAAGGGACAGGGAGATGCTTTGTTTGTTCCACCCAACTCTGTCTTCTCCTTGCAGCACCCGTCTACTCCCGGTTACTGGCCAGGATGAAGGAGAACTCGGGTGGATTCTGAGCCACGTCAGGAGCAACCACAGTCAGTGCCTCCATCCCATCTGCTCCACCTGACAGCTAAAGAGAAGGACAGAATCATTTTTAAAAACCAAATACCACCCTTAAATTTATTTTTTGTTTCCAATGAAATGGATAGGAAAAATGGAAAGCCATATATATATATATATGTATATATTTTAAGACCATTTTTATTTGGTTTTGACCTTCAAGTTCCCACACTGAGGATAAGTTCGGGGTGGTTGGGTTTTGGGGTTGTTTTTTTTTTGATTTTTATAAAGTAGTCACTAATTTGCAGTTTTTAACACATCCAGTTTTGGGCTCGATACATTCATACAAGGGCAGGTGCTAAAACTGTGCTCTGGTTCAGGAGCTCAGAGAGAAGCTTAGTGCTCATCTTGGTGCTGTCTCACTGGGGGGGGGGGGGGGGGGGGGGGGGGGAGGAAGGTCCAAAAGGGGCTGAACTAAAGCCCCCTTTCCAGAATCCTAGTGGTACCTACTGGCACCGCAAACTCCAGGCTCCTAAAGTGGGAAGCCAGTTATAATCTCACTGAAAACCCCCACCAAACCAGAGCCAGAATTGGAAAATTTTGGCTAGAATGACTCAGCAGGTATTGTGTAGGTTCCGCTTTCTGAGCAAATACATCACCAAGGGCCAGCTGTATGGCTGGGCAAACAGCAATTGCTTTGGAGGAAGTAAATTTGTTGAATTAATTAACCATTATGCAAGCAAATTTTTTCCTGGGGTGCTTTTTTTTTTTTTTAAACAAGCATGTGTTTCCTTCTTCCCCTATGTTTTTAAAATATTCCATGAAATTCTGAATTGAAGGCTTTTAACAAAAGCCTCTCTATTGACATTGAGGAAACTGCATAATTATAAGCAATGGTTTGAACTGTTCTCTTTTTTTTTTCTTTCTTTTTTTTTGTTTTAAATTGGGTTTTGTTTATGCCTATGGCTTTTAACTGTGCTGCATTTTGTTCACGAGATTGAAACGAGAGTTCTCCCCGGCTGAAGCCTTCCAGTAAATGATTCATTTTTAATAATGGTTGGGTTTTTTAATAAAAATTAAAAATAAAATCAAAAATATAAATATGAAAAGTGATGATAATGCTTGTTTGGTTGTTTTGTTTGGTTTGAATTGCCTGATGGCACGGTTTGACCACCTGAGCAGTGGGAAGGAGGGAGGTCAGATGTGGTTGGATCGGTATCTACAGGTCTAATAGTTACTGGTGAGGAATGGCAAAGCACTTATTCTCCCTGATCCTGGCCTGTTATCATTTTTTGGCAGTATTTTCACAAGCAGTTGCTGTCACACACTTCAAGGAGCCCAGGGCAGCCGTGTGCATCCTTCTTTTGGGATGCTCAGCCACCTTCACCAACAGCTGGAGCTCAGCGCTCCATGGCACGGTGCTGACAGCACTGATTCACCCCACCAGGGCTTTATATTCACTCCCTGGCCAGTTATTACCTTGGTAAAACCCAGGATTACAAGGCAAAAAAATAAAAAAAATAAAAGGGGTATCAAGTACAGAATACAAAAAAACCAAGATTGTTTTGGTTGTTCTGGCTGAGAAACAGGATCATAGTTTTTCTTCTATTAAAAGCCCAAAGTGAAATCCCATATGCTGTGAGCCATCTGCATAACTTAAATGTGTGAAAAATAATCAAGCTCTTCTCTTATTTCCCTTCCCCAATCTTCCATCTTATCTTTTTATTTTTTCGGGTGCAATTCAGTCCTGTTATTTAAGGCCAGAGAGGTGATGAGGGACCCTTTGCTCCACCTCTGCCCAGCAGGCCAAGAAAGAAGAGTCCTGTCAGGGGACTGGCTCCTGCAGGAAGCTCAGCTTTTTGTAATTAGAATAATTAATCACTAGCTCCT
Source organism: Scolopax mira (assembly GCA_004320125.1). Classification (NCBI taxonomy): domain Eukaryota; kingdom Metazoa; phylum Chordata; class Aves; order Charadriiformes; family Scolopacidae; genus Scolopax; species Scolopax mira. Next base: position 79,453 of record BJBW01003239.1, on the reverse strand, counting down.
ATAAAAGCCTGAGAGAGAGGGAAAGCCACTTCATATCTTGCTGAGTAGTAGTATGTGTAATTGTAAGGGCAGGGTTTTGCCTTTTTTTTTTGAGAGGGGGGTGTTGTGTTGCTTTTTTGTCCTCTGCGATGCTTCATGACGAAGTGATATGAAGCCCTTCACAACTTGGGACCTGGGAAGGTAGGAAGAAGATCTGATCCTCATCTAGGTGAGTGCCTCTTGCTGGTACCTTCTTGGTGCCTGGCCTGGTGACTAATATAGTGTTTCTTTGCAAAATGAAGCCACTCGAGTGGAGGGGAGTAGAGGAAACTTTGCTTGGACATGCTTAGTAGCTGCAAGAAGTCCCATCTGCTGAGAGAGCAGTTTTCATCTCCTGGGAATACAGCCCTGGTTGTCCCCTGCCTGGTTTACGGGCAAGCATTGGGCATGGTGGTGATGCAGCGATTATTTCCTTCGTGTCTTGTGTATGGCCTGATGTTGCTAGGCTTGCTTTGAGGGGGACACTGGGTTTACAAGTCCCAGCAGACTTTACAGTAGATAGAGGTGTGTTATCCTTTCAACCCAGTTCCCTTTTTGCTCTCTCCCGTTGCTAATCCTCCCTGGTCCTCTGGCAGTGCTCTCTCCCTCGCTTCTCCTGCTGCCTGCTCCATCCCCACAGCTGCTGGGGGTGCCAGCAGCAGCTCCCCACAGTGCCACGGATGCAGGGCTGGTGTCCCCATTGTGTTCTCTCTATAATCTCCCTAGGATCCTACATCCCAGGGTGCCTTCTCATGGGCTCTGTGCTTGGAGGCCCCCCAGGGTTTTGGTGTCTCCAGATGACAGTTCATGTTGGTGGAAAATCTTGAGATGACTTAATTCTCTCCTTTTCCTGCTCCAAGCTGGTTTCTCACCCCACTGTGCTCAGGGAGGGTTACCCAGATGGCTGAAATCAGCATCCATGATTGAGCTGCTTTAGTTGATCAGCAGGGACTGCATATCTTGCTTTGGTTCAGTGACATTTTGGGAATGTTTTTCCCCATGGACTGCTGTGCCATGGAGGAAATGGACATCCCTGTGGAGTGAAGGCAGGTGCTGTCAGTCACCCCAACAAAGGGAATGAGATGTTATTGCTTCAACCTTTGAGGAGTGTGAAGGGAGGAACTGAGAGGAGAGCAGCTGAAAGATGGGGAAATAAGGAGTGCTGAGATGATGGGAATATAGAACTTATCTGTCACTTTCTAAAGATTTTTTTTTATGTGACAAAAGCTGGAAGTGAAAGGAAGAAGGAAGTTGCTGGTGCTGAAGAGAAACAAGTCTCCTGGGGAAGTGCTGGCTGAGGGGCAGAGAGCTTCTGTGAGCCTGGCTGGGTGTGGGAACCTGAGGGATATCCCGGCTGAGGGCTGTGGTGGGATGGAAGAGTTGGGGTTTCCTTGTGAACCTACTGCATCCTGCCCCAAGGCTCTAGGAACCTCCAGGCAGCAACAGTATAGGGGGTGGGAAGAAAAAAAACACAATTAAGGTGCTGCTGGGTGAGGGTCTGGGCTGCTATGGGGCAACTGTGTGACAAGGAACATTTAAGATTAGCCTTCTTGTGGCAAAACCCACAGGGGTGTTCAGCACAGACCCAAACTGCACCAGTGGGTTTTGGTTTCTTGTGTTGCCAGAGTATTTCCACCTGAAACCCAGGGTGCATGGGGACACGCCACCACAAGCTCTACTCAGGGCTGTCTTCTGCATGAACTCCCTCCAGGGCTGGGGCAAAAGGAGCCAAACTGAGAGCAAATATGAGGCTTTTGGAGGAGATCCTCGCTTTTTTCCTACTCTGGATTCAAGAGTGTTTTTTCTATTGAAAATTTGCAGGAATGTGCAGCTGCCCTTGTTTACTCTTTTAGAATAATGATTCCTTCACTTGCAGTGGCTCCTGTTCAACAAAATAATTAAATGTATGCAGAAATCCATTTAGGAAAAATACAGCTTTTAAGTGTGTGCTCTAAGTCCTGAAATCCTACTGATGCCTAGTGATCGTGGCTGGGCTGGTGGGTCACTCCTGTTCCGGCTGAACACCAGGGCTCTCCTGGTTTGGGGCAGTGAAAGGAAAGCAGCACCTCTGATGGGCTGGAAAAGCAACAGTTTAATGTGAAATGCTGCATTTCAGGAAGCTTAATGTGGTGGGTTTGCTCATTTACATTTGAGACAAGATCCAGAGATGCTTTTCTTCTAGAAAATTCTCTTCCTTTTTAGTGGCCTTCTGTAAATAAGTTTAAAGGAAGAGAAAAAGCAGGGCTGTGCTTTGTCCCAGGAGATATCTCGCATGCGGTGCTGTAGCAGAAAACATGTGCTCTTCCAGCATCGTGGAAACCTCAGGGCACTGTTTGCTTGGCTTATGAAGGAGGTTTGGAGTTGACCTCCCCATGTGCTTGGGGGGATCTGGCCGTGGGGTGGGCGATGGCAGCTCCCTGAGCCTCGCTATGTCAGAGGTGGAAAGGCAAATAAAACTTTGTGGGTGTCAAAGGCCAGGCAGAGGCTTGGATGAAGCCAAGGCATCGCAGCCAGATGTGCTGCAGGAGGATGACCCCTGAAAGTCAAATCTGAAGGCAGGGGTGAAGCCACCCACCTGCCACCACTGGAAGAAATTATAGTCCCTGCTTTTCCACCATACAGAAAGTCTTGTTTCTGCATGTGATTTATTGGAAAGTCATTGCACCTGGTGGCTGTCTCAGGAGGAGGAAAAGGAAAACCAGCACCAGTAGTGCTGGTGAAAGGAGCTCAAAGGAGCAATCAGCATGGGAAGCATCCAGCTGTGGCTCACACAAAACCTCTTACATTATTATTTTTTTTCTTCAGAGTCCTTTTCGGTGAGACATTTGAGAAGTTTTGCAGAAATGTGCCAATTCACCAAAGAAAAATACTTAGGGGGATTTTCTTTCCAACAACAAATGATGCCTTACTGTTTTGTAATATTTTTATGAGCTTTGCAAAGGCTCAGTGCTTTTCCTAGAAGTCATTTGGTGCAGGAGCAGAAGGGTATCGGGTGTGCAGTGAGTCAGGCAGCACACGGCGCCGCATGAAGGCATCCTCCTCCTCCTCAGTAGAAGAACTTTGAGGATCTGTTATCCCCTTCTGGAAGGAAGGTGACAGGAAGGGCTTGTTGGATGTTGCCACTCGTGGTACACTGAAAAATTCTTTACAGAATTGTCACAATTTGGCCCAGCCACATCCCTTGCCCTTGCTTAACCTTGATTTTTCTGCTGCTTTTTAGAGAGCTTGGATGCCTCTTGGGCTTTTGACTTGCCCTTGCCACTTGTCTCTTCTCTGTTCAGTCAGTCTTTCCAATGGGACTTCATCTGATTTCTGAAGTCGCACCTTCTTTTCTTTTTTCTTTTTTTTTTTCCACATGCAGCTTGTGCATCAAGCCCTATTATGCAAAAGTGGTTGTATTTTAACTGTTATTTCTGGAAGAAGACCAGAGATCTCCTGTTTGGAAAATAGTTGTGTGAAACCTGGAGGCCTCCTGAGGGCACTTGTTGAATTTGTGGTTTTGTGGAGGCGGGATGATGAACTCATGGATTTCAGGATTTCCACCATTGCTTCTGTGTAGTTCTTCTAGCTCTCTGCTTTTGTTTCAAAATGTACAGTTGGGATAAGTGGCCTTTTTCAGTGACCATTAGGTGGCAATCCCATATAACCCCCAAGTATTACACTGGTATCTTTGTACATGCAGCACTTGTGGAGTTACCAAACCCTATAAAGAGCTAGAGGATGGCTCTGAAGAAAAGTGAAGTATCATGAGGACAGTGACCGCAGTCATCATTTTATAACAAAGGCTGATTTTTTGCAACACTAGTCTGAAGACACATCCATTTGCTGTAAACTATAGGTATCACCATACCTAGCACGGTGGGTGTTTTCCTAGCAAGAAATGGTGGTGTCCATGGCTTTGAACACCACAAGCTCATGTGGTGATGTGGATTCTGCTGTGGAACTGGCTTCTGATGGTCATCTGGCTGGTCAGGGTGCTCTACGAAGTCTGTCTCTCTGGTTCTTCTAGACAGATAACAGATGCCCTCACCCTTCCTACCATGTAGACCCCAAAGTGCTTAAATAGAAATATTTACAGACTCTTCCCTGACAACGGGACATCCATCCCCACACTCAAGCTAAAGGGACCTGATTTTGCAATCTTCACTCCCATGAATGGTAGTGACACACCCCATTAATCACCCCTGTTGATGTGCCCTGGCACCAGCAAATGATTAAACTAGCAAAAGTGCCTGGTTCCCTTCCTTAGCTCATAACTAAGGAGCAGGAAAAAGTGGAATAAACAAACCCAAGCTGCAGAGTAGTCACGCAAGGCAAAGGGAACCACGGAACATCAGCAGAAAGTGCTCCAGGGCAACACCATCTGCGAGCACTTGAGGTTCAGGAAATGCTGCTCTTTAAGAAGTTCACAGTGCTATTGCGTACGGCCGGAAACGGGGTGAGGCTGTGCAATTATACCTTTTATTTGCTCAGCATATTTTGTTACTTTTTACACAAAATCAGCAAATGAGGAATTTGAAGTCACTTCTCCCATAAAAGCTTTTGACTGCAGAATTGTTTATGGGCTTTCTTCTTTTGGGCTGCTTCTACCTTACCTTCTTGCTGCTGTTACCCTGAAATGTAGGGAAAGAGTAAGAAAAATGACATGTTCTCCAAGCTTTTCTGAAATGCCTGGGAAGCATTTAGGTCCCAAAAGATGGGACACTGTGAGCTGGATCAGCAATGAACCATGAGCCACAGCAGGACTGGTTGAGCTGCGCAGGCTCAGTCGTGGTCCTGTTCTGTGTCTGCAAAGCTCCTGGTGCAGGTTTAGGAGGTGGTCTCCATCGGGTGCACAGATAAGGCAAGAACGATGCTCATCCCATGCTCGGGTTTGGGTATGGGAACCCTGGTTGCTGTGAGGTCCCACTGTGTGATTGGTGCTCGTGGGGCACAGTGTAGAGGCTCTGGGACTGCCCTGGCTTTACACAGGGAGAGGGTATGATGTAGTGTTAAGGAGATAAAAACCAGACAGTCTGGGGGAAAGCAACTCATTGGTACATGTGTCCTCTCCACTGGCCATTCCTGTGAGTAATCTCTCCCCCACTAAGTACCTTTACAGTAAAAAGGGCAGCTGCTGTGTCAGGTTAGTGGTTTCTGAGGCAATACCATGCCTCATTATTTATTTTGGAATTCCTGACTCCCCAGAGTGAGCTGGCTTGTTGGAAAGCCACGTTCTCTTTCTTCCCTGCCATCACTGGATGATGGCACCAAGGGTTGAAAGCAAACCTACGCAGGATGTCGTGCATCAACTGTACAAAAGCCTTGCTGAGTCAAAGAGGAGATGCTGAGATGTTTGAAGGCTTTTTTTTTTTTTTTTTTAAGGATCAGAGCAGTCAGAATCATATCTGAGGCTATTTAAAAACAGATGAGAAGAAACTGGCCCTGGTAAACCCTGAAATGAGGTGGTGGCCGCCTGGGGAGAAATAACCTGCTTTTGGTTCAGCTTAGGTGAATGATTTAGAAAGCTGTGGGTAGACCTGCCTGGAAAATCAAAGGGTCAACTTCATCTGGGCTCTACCTTCACTCCCACTCGCTGAACTTTAGGTTGTTGTTAACAAGAACTGGGAGAAATGGAGACTGGGTGTACCCAGGGAGAGCATGAAATGCTGGGATGTGTGGGGCTGATGGGCAGGGAGGGATGCTTAGCTTGGAGAACCGTGTATCTGCAGTGTGTGCACGACCTGGGGATGCTCTGGGGAGCGAGGGAAGCTCCATGAGTAATGCTCAGAGTAGGTGGTCCCAGGCCTGCTGACCAAATGTGCCTCCCCAGCTACTATTTTTGGACACCACAAGCAAGTGATTTCACTTTCCTGTTTAAAAACAGACCCCTTGAAGACTAACGCTCACCTCACAGCCCCTCCTCTCCCACGGGTAACCTTGGGCAGCACAAATTCCACCTGGGAGTGAGGGGCGGCAGAACTGCATCTCTTGCTGGTTAATTGTAACCAGATTCCCCTAGAAATGTCTGCTGGAATATTTATAAATATCATAGCCAGCAGCTGCTAATGCCAAACAGGAAATTTTAAGCTGAACAAACTTTTCCACGTTTCTAAGTGGGAAAAGTAAACTGTAGCTAAGACCAGTCATTTTTTTTTTTAGTTTATTAAAAAAAGATCTAAATAGCAACAGGCATCCACTGTTCCATATCCTAAGAGAAGTTCAGAAGCCGTGGTCCCTTCTAGATAGGCCATCTTCTGTAACCATTATATAGAATCACATGGGGTTGGATGGGACCTCTGGAGATCATCTAGTCCAACACCCTGGCTGGAGTGGGTCTACACAGAGCAGGTTGCACAGGAACTTGTCCAGGTGGGGTTTGAATCTCTCCAGAGAAGGAGAATCTACCACCTCTCTGGGCAGCCTCTTCTAGGGCTCTGCCACTCTCACAGTAAAGAAGTTCCTCCTCATGTTCAAGTGGAACTTCTTATATTCAAGTTTGTGCCCACTTCCTTTTGTCCTGTCCCTGGGCACCACTGAAAAAAAAGACCAACCCCATCCTCCTGACACCCACCCTTTAACTATTTGTAAGCATTGATCAGATCCCCCCTCTGTTGTCTCTTTTCCAGACAAAAAAAAAACCCAAATCCACAGTGAGGTAGAAGGTTTGTCTAAAAAAGAAAATTGGGTTATACCACAACAGGCAGTTGTGCTGTGTGATGTGACAGCCCCACACAATGGGACAGTCTCTACGTTAGGGCTGTCTCACAGTGGGAATGGCCATTGGGAAGCTTTCCTCTGCTGTATAGGTACCCACTCTCATGGTAGCTATCTCTTTCGGAGGGCTGGCATTTTAAGCTGTTGGTTAATGTAATTTCAAGGAAAATAAATAACATGCAGAACTTGAATGGAGAGCAATGAGCCAGGGATGAGGCTGGTGGGAGCAGTGGCCACTTGAGGGAAAGGAGCCCTGTTTTGTCTTGCACTTGCTGTTTTGAGCTTTTTTTTTTCCCTCTTGAGTTCTTTTCTAGCACTTTCTTGTTTCTGCTCATTCATTACTTGGTATTGAGGGAATATTTTGGAGCACTAATACATGGAAAAAATGTAATGCTAAATCTTTGTGGAATTTGCTGTTTTAAACAACTTCTGCCATTTATGAATTCACTAAATTCATTTTCAGGCAAAAGGCATTATTAGGCTTTTGAAAACTGTTTCATTTCATAGTAATGGTCTTGAAATAGAGGTGAAATGAAGCAAATATCCTCAGTGTGCATATTAACTCTGAAACTGTTCTTCAGTTCAAGCATCTTCAAAATGGAGAAGTACAGATCTAAAACCTTGAGTTTTTTGAAGAAAGAATTATCAAAATAACTCGGTCTCTACCATCCCCACAACTACCTTCATGTACAGATATTTCTGATCTCCTTTTTCAATAATCTCTGTTCACTATGATACCCTACTGGAAAGAAAAGAGTTTTCTCTCTCTGCTGAGAATTCTTTTGATTTTTAACTTCTGGCTGCTGATAACAAATCCTTATCCACTTCTTTTATATGAGTTTATTTTCTTTGAAACGAGTCCATGGTGTATGGTGAGCCTGGTTGCAGCAGTGCATAGACTGAGTGGCATTTCAGTGTCTGGGTGGCTTTTGGTGAGCAGCATGCATTTCAAGAGGCAAGGAGATTGCATTAGGAAATGAAGTTCTAAGGATTCCTGTAAATTTTAGCAACTAATAGTAGTCGTATCTTAAGAAGGCTATTTTTACAGGATAAAATGTGGAATTTAGCAGCAAATTTATTCATAGCTTTTCTGCTTGAATGGACTCTATCTGGTTCAATTACAGGTGGGAAATAAAGCACCCAGGTGGGAAGCCCTATGAGCACTTGATTTTATTGTGGGGCTGTGAGGAAGGAAGGGCTGAGCCTGGTGTGGGATTAAGGGGGGGGTGTTGCTGGAATGGCCAGAGACATCCATGGTGGTCAGGGGTCCCTACCGGCTTCCCTGGGAATGTGGTGAGCTACATTGACAGCTCACTATCCAGAAGCTCATCACATGAGAAACGCAGGAGTTTTATCCCTAAAAATCCTCCTTTCCATTCTGCTGATCCTCTCTGTAGCTTGCTGCTAAATTTTTGGCTTTTAGGATTGGTCTCTTACAGTTGTTACCCAGGTGCCCTGGAAGGATGCACGTGGGACAAAAGAAAGGGTTTGGTCTCCTTCCTGCACAGGCAGGTGGTATTGGCATTAATCCTGCCTGTATTTTTCCAAGCATAAAAGAAAATATCCCTTTGCCATTATTTTTCCTTTTCTTTTCATGCTATTACAGCAGATACTATATGGGGGAACCAAGTTAAATTTTTCAGCAGTTGGAAAGACACCACAGCAGCTGAAAAGAAAGGTGGGGATCTTTGGATAGTATCCATAAGAATGCTCTTAATTGCAAGAGTTTTAAACAGGATATCTCACTGGCTGTTTGTCACCACGTAATCAATCCTCCAACTCCCTTTAAGGTGGAATCTCCCTCTCTGTGCAGGTTTGCCAAGGTAAAATCTGCCGTGTTTGAGTGACTTTTCCCTTGGGAATTGCTCAGAAGTGTGTGTTTGATGTGTTGTGGACAGTGAATCTCTATCCTAGACCTTAGATCATCTGCATCAGAGGCTTGACTTCTGCATTCAAGTCCTGGCTGAGTACGTGTGTGATGTGCAGACCCCTTGGCAGCTCCCTGATGCTGCAGCACCTTCCTGCTGTACCCTTTAAAGCATCACCGGGTTTTCCTTTCCTTGCTAGGAGGTACCAGGCTCCCCCGGGCCAGAATAGGCATGACGGAGTGTGAGTCACGAGTTCTCCATGTTCTGGTATCTGGAGCAAGTTTCTGAGTCTAATTTAAGCCAGACACTTAGTGGGAAAGAAATGTGCCTCTGAGCCTCTGCAGATGTGTAGGCAGCCAGGAGGGGCACATCTTAGCAGAGAGAAATGTTTTGTATCACTCTTAGTTAATGCTTAAGAGCCCCAAGTGTCACCAAGTGAGGCTTGAAAATGCAGTTAAGGCATTTCACTACCACTGGGAAAGTATCTGAGCTCTTTGTGCTCTTAAATACAGATCTAACAGTGTGAGGCCAGGGTGCTCAACTGGTTGCTCTTTCACACATACTTTACCTCTAGAGGTATGACTCTTCAAAATTCTTGATGATGGCTTTAACCAATGGTTGGTCAAAGCTTTGATGTAGATCTTGCGTTCATAGACAAGGAGGCAGCCTAAGATCTGTGTTTCCCTGCCTCTGTGCATCAGCACTGTTGGAACAGCCTCAGCTCTTCGCTGTCTGCTGTCCTGTGACTCTTGTTTAGATTCAGATGTCTCCATGGTCATTGTCTTCCTCTGACCACAGGGATTCAGCAACATCTTAAACATGCAGATGTGAGACAAAGCAGTTGAGCTGCGGTCAGATGCCACTGCTGTGACAAGGAGGTCCATTTACAAGTCTAGTTTTGAAAGGCCAGCAATTAAACTCATTTTCTGCATAACTGATGAGAAAATTTTAGCTGCCTTCCACTAAGCTCTAAATAAGAAGGTGGTTTTGAAGGAACTTTACTCTTCCTACAAAGTGGTACTACATCTCTTTGAGCTGTAGATTACTTTTAAGTTTCTGCCCATCAGCTTGGATGGGCATTGCCAGACTCTCACACAATTATTATTTTTCATTTTATTTATCTTAACATAAATACTAAGGCGCTACTCTTGTATTTTTCTTCCTACCTCCATGTGCTTAATAGGGCATGACAAGAAGAGAGTTATGCCAAGTGCCTCTTTTGCAAGGTTTGGGGGAGAACACCATAAGTGAGTAGATGACCGTGCCCTGAAAGGCAAACTTGACTCACTCCTGACCAAGATAAACATTGAATCTTGAACGTGTTGGCCTCTACCATCCACTGCCAAACATAAGATTACAGATAGTTCTGAGTGAGAGACCACCACAACAGCTTGAACAGCAAGATGTGAAAAAAAGGAGCAAGTTACAGGTCTAATATTACAGTTGTCCACTGCAGACTGGGTTGTTTAAGGTAAAGGCAAACTGGAATGTCCATAAAGAGCGAGAGAAAGTAGCTGGCCAAAGCACTGTGTGCCAGGTCCCTGCTGAGGTGGCATCACTCCACCTTGCCTCGGGCGCTGGAGCTGCAGCACTTGAAGACCTGGTCTGGAATTTTTATTGCATTCAGGAGCAAATTAGAACTGGTTTAGGAATTTTCCAGTAAAATCCTTTGCTGAGAAATGATGATTCACTGAACCCAAACCATAGTATAATGATAATGAGATTTTTTAAAAATAATAATAATTTTTCCCATTATATCCTGTGTGGGCTTTTCAGTAACAGAGGGAGACCATCGCAGCGTAGCTCACACTGGCTTAAGAACCTAAGGATGGTATTTCAGGGTGGATTTAGGATAAAGAGGAGCTCACCCATACCTCAGCTGCTTAGTGGTTTCCCCCCACCTCCCCTCCAAGAGACTCTGGAGGTCTCCCAGCTCCTCAAATGGACTCGGGCAGTGACATTAACTGGAGGACAGGGAGTATCAGAGCTGGCTGGATCCCTGAAGCCCAGGAGGGCTCTTGGAGACCAGATGAAACTCTCTCCCTTGACCAGCCATGGAATGCTCAACGGTCATGAGACATCCCTTGAATGCACAGAACTTGCTGGAGATTTACAACAGGTGGAGGTTAATGGGTTCACATCTGTTCTTGGCTCCACAATGCAGGAATTAACTTGTCAGGTTTAAATATTTGACATTTTACAGATCCCCAGACTCTTCCTAGTTGCAATGGCGGGAGAGGAAATTAAGCTTAATTAAATCCCCATATGCATTAAAATGTACCATGCCTGTTTACACCCTGCTTCTAATAATTCATCCCCAAAGCAGTGACTCTTACCTCAAAACTGTTTTCTCCCCTGTCTTCTGGGACTGTGTCAGCTGTTCACTCAGGATAGCAGCTGATTAGAGAGGGATAGAAAAGAGAAAGAAATACTAACTTCTGGGTTTTGGGCTGCTCTGCAATGAATGGCTTTTCTGCTCTGTGCTGGGGGGTATAGCTGAACGAGGCTGTCCTGATGGAAGAGGGACAGCCCCTTGAAATAGTTTATCCTGTCAATTAATCAAAATTCCCCTTAGATTCTTAGAACAGGACCTGTCAGAAGGAACAAGGTCCTGCTGCAGTTGGAGGTTGCAGTTGAACCTACTCGCATCCATGCAACATCATGCAGCTCAGGACAGCAGGTTGGAGATGAGTATTTTGACCATCAGCCCAAGTCAGCAGTCTTAGCACCCATGTCCTAGTAATTCTGGGCTCCTAATTGTATGGGTTGTGCCACATGACTTGGCCCTAAATGTAACACCTTTTGGTGACCTGTGTGTGCCACACACTGGCCCAAAGGCAAAGACGCGTATTAGTTCTGCTGTTCCAAAAGAGCTCCGCTCACCAGGGATTTTATCATAGATGTACCTTTGAGTTATCCTTTTCCAGCCCACTCCTTTGGAGAAGGATGTCTTTACCTTCTGTTTCCCTTGTCACTTTTAACCAGGGCCAGAATTCAAACAAGAACTTGCAAATGTGATAGTGAGCAGTGCACCCTGCCTGCTTTAGAGCTGCTTCTTTAGAGTTTAGTCCCTCTCCATGCCCCATCTCAACTTCATCAAGCTTGGCTGTAGACCTTGGGACAATGCTGAAGCTCAGCTGTAAGTGTTGTCAGCTGTGCAAATTCACTTCTCCATTTAAGCAAACTGCCTAAATAAATAGATAAGTACTTAATCTACTTAAACATATAACACAGTACTGTAAGACCACTGCTAGGTCTATAGCAGCAGCAGCTCCATCCAGATCGGAAGTGCATGTCCAGGTTAGTGTGGCCTTTTAAACCATGGCATGAGGTCTGTTCATGAACCATTACCTGTCCTTCTGCAACTATGTGCTGATGGGATGCAGACGTCTGTAAAGTTTTGGTCTCCAGTGGCTGTAATTGCTGCTAGCTTAATACTGGCAAAGACTCTGGAATTTGTTCTGTGTTTCATCTGTTGGATTTTAATGAGGGTTTTTTTTTTTTCTGTCACTTTACATCTTGCACATACAGATGCCTTGCAATTTATGAGCCTGATGTAGAAAATGTACCACCTCTGTAAGGTAGTAGTACAATTGCTTACTATAGACTCCATCCACATTCTTCTGGTTCTGGGGACTAGAAAGCCACATCTCTGGCAGTCAAATATCATAGCCATGTCACACAATTACTGTAGGAGCAGAATCGCTGTCACTTGCAGCAAGCCTGTGTTTTTACTTGTAAGGGGGTGACTATAATTGGAACCACCTGCAGTCACCGAAGCCAGGAGCCTCTTGGCTTCAGCACGGTTTTGCTGAGAAGGCTAAGGCAATTACTTATGTGAACTAATCTGTAAAGGATGTTTTTCTGTTGTCTCTGCATTAATTGTTTCCAGCTTATGGCATGGAAATGTCATTGGCCTTGGGAGGCCGAGGGGAGAAGGGAAAGAAGGAACGGCAGAAGCGCATGGAAGGTTTGGATGAACGTAGGAGGCACTTGGATTTTTCCCTCCTACTCCTAAATTCATTAAATCATGGGAACAAAGGTAAAACTATTTTATTAAGTTGTGCTTGATAGAGCAGGCCTTGGTCTGCTACAGGGCAGCTGTAAATCATTCTATACCTGCAACACTTTTTTTAGATATATCATCCTGGTCTCCAGAGGTCTCTTGCTGCTTGGGAGCAGGCCCTCAGCCTCCCTTATGTCCTTGGTGCAAAGAACTGGATTTAGTAAAGGTGTCTGTGGGATTCATCTCTTCCTAGATATCCTATAGACAGATTTGTTGTCCCACAGTGGCTGCTCTGGGATCTGTGGCTTCTTCAAGGTGTGCTCCTGCTCCCAGTAGCTACCAGCACACTGAATGTGGGCACCAGTGGCTTCCAGCCCAAATTTTCAAACCTTGGGATCCTGTGGAGCACCTTTGCAGCTTTCTTCCTCCTGTTGCTGCTGTGTCTGTGTTTTTCGCTTTGGCTTCCTCACCTGTCACTTACAAATGTTGGCCCTTCTGCCTTCTCTCTATTTGCTCTGTCTCCTCATCCTCAATCTTGCCGGACTGGGCTATAAGACTGTTAAATATTGCATTAAGCTAGCTCGGCAAACAGTCTTCAGAAGAACAACCTCTCTGCTGGGTTGTATTTCTCTTTCACTTGTGATCATACCAATACCCTTCTTGTTGTACATCAGTTCTGGAGAACATACAGCATACTGCCTCTGTATGCTCTTCCATTGGTCTCTCTGAGCAGAAGCCCTTCTCCAGGGAGCAGTTTGGTAACAGCAGAAACCCAGAAAGTCTCTGGATAGTGAAGAGAGAATATTGGACAGTCATCTTTTTTTCTTCCAACTTCTACGTGGGAAACATCTGTGGATGCGGGGGTTTTTTTAAGGAGAAAGGACTGAGAAGATTTGGCCACTTCCAACACTTGTGCCACTTGAGTAAGAAGGCTCCATACGTGGAGCCTGATGCTTGAAGCACTTGAACTCCTTGTTCTTGAAGAGGGTGTTGGAAACTCTGTCTGACTCTCCTACGTCTCTGAAGGCTTCGACCATGCATGTCAATGCTCAGATCTGAAGGCAACTGTACTGAAGAAATGTTCCCAGATCAAAATGACTCATTAGCAGAGGCTGGGCTCAGGTCATATTATTTTGAGTCAAGCTCCATTTGTCCCATGTCCAGCACCCAGTCTGTTCCAGAGAGGCAGCATGGGCTAGACGACCTTTGCTCATTAACTAACACAGGAACATCCCTTCCCAGCAGTAGCTTCCACATGCTGAAATTACTCACTTGACATCCACATATTAATGGAAAATGTCGTCTTTTTTTTTTTTTTAATACTGAAAGCTGTTCTTTTCTTGCATTCTTGTCCAAACTGTAGCCTTTTTGGATAGGCTTCTGGCACACTGCTGGTTTCTCCAAAGCAACCATCTCCTGCAAATGGTAAGCAGCTAACAGAAAAAGAAAATCCACTTGAAGCACTTGGAAAAGGGAGGCCATGAAGGTGCTTCACACGAACCTGCAAATGTTAATCCTAGATATAGAAACTAGACCTGTTCTTTGGAAATACCTAATTGCTTTGCCCTGGCTGTTCTTTCCAGGCATCAAAGTTTCTCCTATAGAAGCAGAGCAGGGAAGGTAGGTGTCACAGAGCGTTGCTATTCAGGGTATTTTGTACATTTTTGTGTGGTTTTCCTGGGAGGGTCTCTTCCACTACCCGTTCCTCTTTTTTTTGTTCCATTATGAAAATGACTTGTTATGCCAACGCTCACAGCACAGTGCCACAACAAATGGCAGTTTTGCTAGATGAAATGTAAGCAAATATATTTGCCTGTTTACATAAGGTTTCTTCAGGCATGTCAAGTATTTCAGCTGTGGAAAGAGCACAGTCATTTTAATATGGTCAGACTGGATGCAGACACTCTAGGGATTTCAGAAATCATTTCCTTAAATTTATTGCTGTTTCAGGCTTTCATTTTGTCTCTAATATTCTGTGTCCTGGGTTTTCCTTTGCAGCCTACTCGCCTTCTGCAAAGTTGTTATAAATGTGCTACTGTATCTTGATTCATTTCCTCAATAACCAGCATCCTGGACCAAGTAAAAGTGCCTTCACTCTGCCCTGCAGAATCAGGATTGATTTTCACTGAGCCTTGACCCCAAGACCTGTCAGTCCCAGGCCACCTTGTCCTTTCTGCAGAGGTGCTGGGGATCTGAACAGCATCACTTTTCAGAAGGGAAAAGACTTGCCTGGGCTACCTTGGGCTGTGACATGACATCCAGAGCATCTCACCCGGCTCTGCAGAGGTGGTTGAAAGTCAGGCAATGGCTGGAAGTTCCCTTTCCCATGCACTTTTGGGGAGGTCCCAAACCAAGCACTGCACCTTTGTCTGTGAGCACCATCTTTCTTTCCACCCCTGTTCCCTCTGCTCCCTGTGGACCTTCATATTGAGGCAGTTCTCCCCAAACTCCTGCAAAGAGAACTAGACTCCCCTCTTCTTGAAAAAATTTCTGTTCCTTGCAAGCTATTGGAAGGTGGAGGGATTGGAGTCTTGTGCATCTGGATGCCAAGCAGAAATGGATGGTGAACAGTGAGATCATTGAAGTGATGTCATACAAAAGCTTTTGATTGTGGTGTTAGTGGAAAAAAGATGTGGTTAATGGTTTGAATATTACCTTGACATTCTTCCAGATAATTCTGAAGTAAAGTAATTCTCCGTTTTTATTTTTTTATGTTGTGATGAGGAACATTGATGGTCAAAGCCAAAAGCAATGTACTACCATCATGAGGATTCTTGAATGTTGCTGTACCATGTGCTTTTTTTTTTTTTCTGGTAGCGAACATGTTAAATTCTAAGTGTGACCCGAAGGTCCTGAAGAAAGCATTTCCCTCCGATTTTACTGAGAAAATATTCTTTTTCTATTGCAATGAAAAAGACCAGGCCTCTGGCTGGGTCCCATGGTTTTCAATGGCTGTGGCCCTCCATGTGGTTTTGTTATTCCACCATCAGTTGTGTGATGTGGAATGTTAATACAGACCAAGAGCCAGGCATGGGCCATGCATGCACCAGTTGGCTCCTAATCTCTAGCAATGAATCACTGGTAGTGAAGTTAAGGCACACTGGAGCCTTAGTCTCTCTGGGACTGAACCTCCTCCAGAGTCAGTACTGATGGTAAAGTCATGCATTCCTTCAAAAACCAACTATTAATCTCAAGTTTCACTTCATCAGCTGTTAAACATCAACATAAATATGTGTCTGTTACCATGTAATTAAGATGATTTTCATTTATATAATAGCGTTGGGACTTGGGAGGCATCCCATTACTCCACTAAAAAGAGGAAGAACATGGGTATGGGCTGGTAAACAGAAAAAAATTCTCCTAGTCCTTCTTCTGCCACTGGTTGAGCAGGACCACATACACAAACTGTGGGGAAGAAACTCACCTCCAGTGTGGGTCTCTGGGCATCTCTGGCTGCTCTTGCATGAGAACAGCCCAAAGGTGTGAAGCCCCTCAAGGGTTTCTATTGTTTTTTGCAGAGGCTGTTTGCCTTTCCTCTGGCCCTTATTTGGGCCATTCCATCTTTTACCCCTGGAGGGGTTCAAGGCCAGGCTGGATGAGGCTTTGAGCAACCTGGTCTGGCGGGAGGTGTCCCTGCCCAGGGCAGGGGGGTTGGAACTAGACAATCTCTAAGGTCCTTTCCAACCCAAACCATTCTACGACTCTTGAATTTGCCTGCCCACGTTAGTGACTTCAGACTGAAAATGCCTCTACTTTCATGTGGGGGTAGAAATATGTATTTGTGTATTCCCCTCTGGGTGCTGAGTTTTCTCCTGTATTCTTTTGGGGTTTGTAATTTGTTTGCTTTTCCTGCAGTTTCTCCAAATGACAATGTATTTTGAGGTTACAGAAAGAAGGACTCTAGACATCTGCTATTCCTGTGCTGCAATATTCCATGCAGACTGAGAAACTGTTGGTCTGCAGGACCTAGTTTTGTTGATCCCAAAAACTCAAACAAGAGGTTATAGGAGTTGAATGTGAGGAGAGGGAGAGAGAAAGGAGACTTGCTTAAAAATTAACTTTAAAATAAAATGAGTGGGGTGCTGATAGGATAGGCTTTGATTTAAAGATAAATGCCCTATGCCCCTGAGCTCTTGGATGAATTCCTGGAAGCTGCAGGACGTGACTAGAGAATTAATGAGAAATTTAGATGTTGGCCTCCAGTATGGGTTTATCTCTTGAAGGTCTATTTGCTTCTTCCTCAGTTTGGCAAACCTCCTCGTGGACCTATCTTATGTGGTAATAGCCTGCTCCAGCTAAAAGATGCCAAAAATCTTCTGTAAGAGCTGAATGAGATGCAAAACCAGCTTATTTTTTGCATACCTTGCTGGTCCAAATTCTGCTGAAATCAAGAGAAAGCTTTTCTTTCCATATTTCATCTCTAGATTTCTGCAGCTCAGTATCCTGTCATGTAGGAGAAATTATGGCTGTTAAAATACTGAGGGGGAGTGAGATCCTCCAGCCTTCTTTCCTAGTAAAAGGATCCCACCTCTTATGTGACATTTGAATTGTCCATCCTTTTCCTCTGATGGGGAAAACATGCTGACAGTAATGAAACCTGCTTAGTTTCTACTGGAATTATTGCTTTAGCTTGGTGCCACTGTAAATTCTGGCATGCTTTTACAGGGAAGATGTCTGGAGTTTAGTTTATAGAAGAAAATTAACAATAAGCATGGAAGACCGATAAGAAAAGCTCTGTTTGCTTCTGAGCCAAGCAATTAAAAAAGTGGAAAAAATTGTAAATGAAAGGAAATTTTCCCTGGTTATCTAGATTCCAATTTTGTTGTTATAAATGAATTTAATTAAATGGGGTTTTAGACAGATTGAAAATTACACTTAAGAAAAAATCATTTGTCACTCACCCACACTTCTAGAGGTTATTACATTACAGTTTATATTTTAATATGTTTTCCTTCTAACTGCAGAGACCATAAAAATATGCTTTGTCATCTTTCAGAGTGAGGAGAACTTAATTTATAATACCAAGAAATGAAACGTCGGGCAAAAGCATTGGGATGTGTGGGGAAGATGATCCTGGAAGGTGACAGCGAGGCATTATGCACCCGGTTTCCATAGCATGAGGCAATGATTTTTATGACCATCTCTGATGTTAACGCTGATGTTAACATAGGCTGCAGCCTATGAAAATTTGAGACTGAAACACCTTCTGGGATTCCACTTGGCCAATTGTGCCAAGTAAGGTGGGAGTGACTTCAGCTAATGAAGTCTGGACAGGTCCAAATGGACAGGGTATATGTTTTAAGCATAGGAGGAAACCAACTGAACTCTCCCTTCTCCTAAAGGAAAAGCATCCACTAGGCAGATGAAGACTTTTAATTTCACCTTCTGAATGAATGTGCTTGTTAGACTGTCTAGAGGTATCTCTGGTTGCAACCTGCTAGCATCCTGTTTTGCATCAAATCTGTGAGTCTTGGAGGCCATGAGTCCTTATGGAGCCCTGGAGAGGGGAAGGATGTTGGCTTTGGTGTGATGCACTTGAGGCGGAGAAGAATCCCTCAAAGTGGGGACTGCCTGTGTCTTGCCAGAAAGCCCATTTTTCTGGCAGAAAGCATTGTTTATAGAAGGCCAGTTTGGGGACATCTGGACTTGTTGCTTGTCCTCTGGTCTGTCCTGTATATATCTGCCTTTATTTAAATTAGATAATTGTTGGCTCTGGAAACACTTCCTTCTTGTAATTACAGATTTTGTTTGTTCCTTTATCTCAAACACGTGGAACGACAGGCTTCATTCCTTCTTAAGGACTTCCCCCTCACTACTGTGTTTCTTCTCTCTGCCAGTGTCTTCAACAATCCCCTCTTAAAACGCATCAAGTGCTCTTAAATCTCCTTAAATTGACTTGAGTGGGGAAGCAGACAAGGGTGGATTTGGATCTGGAAGACTTACCATGTCTGCTTGTTTTTCTGGGTGTTGTTGAAGAACTGTCTTAGCCTCAATTTGCTTAAACCTTTGTAACAGATAAGGCTGCTTATTTCTTTTTAACAGTTTGAAGGTCTCCAGCTAGAGAATTTACTGGCTAATGTCTTTCTGATGTCAGGACCTACAAAGGTGCTGGTGTAGTTCCTTCACCATTGCTGCTCATTCAGATGTCAGGTCATGGCTGAGTACTGTGTAAAGTTCTTGAAAGTTGGTTGGTTTTTTTTCTAGTATGATTTTCAGACATCATCTTCTGGACTTCATGGTCTCTTGTTGCTGGTTAGACAAACTTATTGGTGAGGGGGGATGATAAGGGCTACCTGACAGCTACTGCACAGAGCATTGCTGAGATCCCAGGGGAGCAGCATTCCTCCTGGGTGTGCTCCCTGGGGAAGTGGATCTGTGTGGGTATTTATTTTAATGCCACCTAACAAAATGCCTTCACAAATTGATATGGTCTCCTCAAGCCCTGCTTCTTGGTTGTGGTGTCATTTCAAAATGGAGGGAGAAGATCTGTATTGTGGAAGGTGATCTTCCGAAGCAAATGCTGACATGAAGGAACAAATGAATTCACGTTCAAGCAGAAAGTTAGGAGGTGGTGCTTCAAACTCTGAAGTCTGCAATCACCAGCCTGTGTGTGATGCCAGGTGTCTGGCCATTAAAGTATTGAGGTGACAGAAGACAGAGCTCCTCACATAAACAGCACTGACAAGACAAAAGACCCACTGGAGAAAGGAGCTAAATTTGGCTATATAGAGAGATGACTCACAGAAATCTCATCCATTTATAGGTTGTCTCCTGGATAGCGACTGGTCCAATTCCCCCTGGAGCCAGTGGAAACACTTACAGGGATTTCAGTGGGAGTTCAGCTTGGCTATAGGGAATATTTTTCCCTTTGTAGCTCTTTGGGTTTTGAATTGTTTCTTCCAAGACTGCGGAGTGTTAATCAGCAGCAGCATGATGAGCCAGGCACGTAATTCTTAGAGCATCGTTGCTTCTGCTAATGATGAAAAACTGCTTTGAGCTGAAATCATGTCTGGGGCACTGGGAAAAGAGGGTTCGAAGCAGATGTCGGTGCGGTGCTGCAGGGAGATGTTGCTTAATGACCTGTCAAAACAGCATCTGCACATGTGCCACTAAGTGAAAGCTGTGGGGCTGGAGAGGGACCCGGATGGTGCTGGGGAGAGAAGGTAAAAGGCTGGAACAGGCAACAAGTGATGGGTCAGGAAAGAGTGGGGTGTTTTGAGGACACCAGGCAATGCTGGGGAGGAGCGGCACTTTGCAAAAAAGGAGAAAACTACAACTAAACAGCACAAGACATGAATTTCCTAATGGAAGGGCAGGGAGTTGGCATGGGGCGGCCACACTTGAGTGGTGACACAGAATGATATGGGTCTGGAAGGGACCTCTGGAGTTTGACCCTCCTGCCAAAGCAGGTCCACCTAGAGCACGTTGCACAGGAATGTGTCCACATGGTTTTGAATGTCTCCCCTGATCATTTTTGTAGCCCTCTGTACCCTCCACAGCTGTTCCCTGTTCTTCTTGAACTGGGGAGCCCAGAAATGGACACCTCTGCATGAGTAGCAAAACCAAGGGAGATTCTAGGGACATGGCTGGGGCAGCTCACTGCTGATGTTTGCAGAAGGCCTTCCCTATGCCATGCCATGAAGTCCCAGGGCTTCCAAGTTCAGCAGTTTAAGGAAATTATCCTATCAAGAAAGGAAACCCCCTTAACATCAATATGAGAATTAATCTGCACATAATTCAGAGCACTTGTGAGTCCTAGCTTGCGGCCGTTGTTTCTCGCTCATGGAAATTTGGCCTTACCACTCGTGCAAGGAAGCACAAGCTGTTTGCAAAGGCTGGGGAACAATTTTGAGGTTGGAATTTTACCATATAATTATTAAGCGTTTCAGTTGTCAGCACAAAGTTTATTAATAACCAGGTGGAGTTGTGCATGTGGGTGACTACCACTTTTTTGAGGTACCATTTAGGGCGACCATCTTCTTCATCATTGAAAACTGTTCCAAAGCAGAATTATTTATACGTTAAAAAACTTAATAAATCAATAGCTGATTCATGGTGCCTTCAAAGCATATTTAAAGTGTGGTGTAATCAAGTGTGGGCTCTAATTATGGCTTCATGGTTCAAAAAAACCCCCCAGAACCAACCAAAGTCAAAAGCTGAGTCCATCTGCTTCCAGTACCTATGCAACAGAGAAGTTCTTACTCTTCATGTGGTTTAATTCCCAAGGGTTTAGTCTCTTTGATATGAAAGCATAAACCATAAGGCCCAAAAATATTTTTAAAGGTAAATTGTTATGCCCACATTCTTATTTCCAAACTACAAATGAATACTGTGCCCAGTGAGCTGTTGTCTCACCTTGCCTGGTGTTTCCACCTGGAGAGCCATGTTCCTGTCCTGCAGGGACAATGTTAATCTCTGAGGTTCTTCCCAGAGGTGGGAAAGTTTTTTTTGGTTCCCCTGCTTCCACCATTGCTCTTGGAGGATGACCTGAGACTTTTTCTTTTTCAGTGCCCTCCTAGGGAAAGAAAAGGCTTCTTTGAAAAAGGAAGGAGCAGCCCTTGGCTCGTTGCCTGTGGCCAGTCTCAATGGGAGCGGGGAAAAGATGCTCCCAGAGATTGCAAAAAAAAAAAAAACCCTGATGCTATGATAGAAAAATTATATTTATTATAAGGGTAGTTACATTGAATTATATATTTTTATATTTATTATTATACTTTATAGGGGTTGTTGGTTTGGTGCAGAGACAGGTGACTCTGGTTTAGTGATGTTTTTTCTCAGTTTTAGGCTGAGGGTTGGACTAGATGGTGTGAAAGGTCCCTTCCAACCTAAGCAATTCTGTTGTTCTATGACTAGATGCCAGATAGTGGGGTACCCTGTTGCTCTTGGCCCCTGAGCTGCAACCCAGGACTTCCTGCTGGCCGGCAGCATTGCTGCCTTCGGGCAGAGTCCAGCACCCAGCCACGCTCCACTGACTGCTCAACAGGGCTTTGCCAATGCCATGAGGGAGAGGAAGGGGCTTTTCAAACTGAATTCTGTTAAAATCAGTAATGCAGGTAAGAACTCTATCCATGATGGAGGCATCAGGTGGTGCTGGGGAGCAGGGCGGGAAGGAAACCTCTGTGCTTAACTAGCTCCAGGGAAAGGGTTTTGAGGTGTTATTCAGCACAGGCTGCAATAAGAAGCTCATCTAATCATGAGGAAGAACTTCTTTGCTTTGAGGGTGGCAGAGCCCTGGAAGAGACTGCCCAGAGAGGTGGTGGAATCTCCTTCACTGGAGACGTTCAAAACCCGCCTGGATGTGATCCTGTGCAACCAGCCCTGGGTGGACCCGCTTTGGTGGGGGGGTTGGACTAAATGATCTCCAGAGGTCCCTTCCAACCCCATATGATTCTATGATGAGGACCATGCACGTGTGCTTTCTCTCGTTTGAGTTTTTATTTGGGATGGATGGAGAAAGGCAGGAGTTGTTGACATGCTGAAGCCCCCGTGCCCTGGCGGTGGGTACCTGGTGGTCCTTTAGCCGTTTTGCCAAGGAGTGAGGCCAAAAGCACCTCGTTGTTCCTGCACCTCCTTCCTCGCGTGCATTGTTGGCAGCTGCTGCCACAACAAGGAGGATGTGCTATTTCCCTCAAAATGAGAACAGGGTTTTGCTCTCCTGGGAGCTCTGTAGCTGTATCCCGAGATGTTCACCCGAGCCTGGGCTTCAAAGCAAGGGCTGCTGCTCCTGGCTGTCACTGCACAGCAGTTTGACACCATCAGACAGACAAATTTCATGTTAGGGTGATGGCCTTGTGCCAAGGGGACACTGCCAAGCGTGGGGCTGCCCTCCCTCCTCCCCCTTCTGCCTGTGGGAGATGGGGGTCCTGCTTGCATGAGCCTCCCACCCTTTCCCCAGCAAATCCAGGCTGCTTCTCTGGAAGAGCTGAACCCAGGCGTTGCCCCATGGACCCGAGAGTGGCCTCTGGCCAGCCCTCACCCCGGGGCAGGAGCCAGCCCAGAAGGATGGTTGGAGCCCGAGCGCAGCCTGGTTTCCCCAGCTCTGAGCAAGAGGTCCCTCTGGTGGGGATCTCTGCTCAAAAGCCAGCCCAAGGCAGCAGCACTTGGACCTCTGGCCAGTCTGACTGGCATCTCCCTGCACCTCTGGACCTGCTCCCTGTTGGAAACCAACCAGTCTGTCCATCTGAGCCCACAGCCGGCAGGGGACTCCTTGCTCTGGGGCTGATTCTTGACACTCCTCTTTGTTTGCTGGCCCCCAGCTCCCCAAAACTTCACTAGCCCTTCCCTGCCTGGCCCTTGACTGGAGGGGATTTGCCCAGCATGCAGCCCAGGAAGCCTGCCAGGAGATAAGCACCAAGCGAGGGGATCCAGGCTCTCTTGGGGTGTAGGGGGGCTGGTGGCATCTTCATCCCTCACAGCAGAGCCCATAGGGGCTCCCCCTGACCCACAGCAGGGCTGCCCATGGAGTGGTGCCGGCAGCCAGGGCTCCGCAGGGTCAAGGCAGGGGTGCCCCCCCTGCTTCTCTCTAATCACAGTTTCCGCACTGCAAAAATAACTCAGGAAGAAAAACCAGGACACCTGGCTTATTTTCCAGGAAGAAAACCACCAGGGGGAAGAAAAAAAAAAGTTTGCTTTATACTTTGCAGTTTGCTGTGTGTTATCAGCCATTGCTTCTGTCTCATTACAGAGGTCAGCGGGGAGGTTTTTCCCTGCGCTTGCTGGGGAAGGGAGAAATCACCTCTCCCCGGCTTTGCCCGCCTTGTGGGTTGAGCCTTGAGCGGTGGTGGCTCGCCTGGCTTTGTTTATGATTTCTGTGATGTCCCCACCCTGGGTCCAAGGGCTTGGCAGCCTTGGGGAGGGGAGGCAGCGGGGTGGGAATGCTGCGGGACAATGCAGGCGCAGGGTATCCAAGTGCTCGCGCTGGGCCAAGGTCAGCTATTGTTCCCGGGATTATAAATAGCCGAGCTGGTAATAACGCAAAACCGAGCCTTGAAATAAAAAGCTTCGCTCCTTCTTCAGCTCCGAGGTGAGGAAAAGTGGGACAAGCCGCTCGGCAGCGGCAGGGCGAGAAAGGAGCATGTCCAGGAACACCCCATCCGCAGATCAGATCTGGTTCTAAAGTTACACCTGAATATCCTGCTTGTGCCAACAACAAGGAGTTTATTATGGTTTTTTTTATTATTATTTTTTTAATCCCCCCTCTCTTCCCCCCGCGAACCACAACAGGTAAATCTGAGGAGAGATGTTAAGCAAGCAGCGTGTTTTTCCCTTTTTATAAATAAGTGGGACATTTGTCCCCGAGTGTACGTGGCAAAGCCAAAATAGGCTTTAAATTATAAAAGCGGAAGACAAAAAGCTACTTATTATATAATGCTCCTGCAAAATCAGGTTTAGAATAATAAACCTGGAGTTTCTGCCTGACAAATTTGCAGATGCAAGAACTGGGTAGTGATTTATTTACTTTTTTTTTTTTTAATAGTATGATCAAAACCTAGCAAAACTGAGATCCTCACTGTGTTCTTTCTTTAGGTCAAAGTAATGGTTTGGTTATTTTAGAGGGGGACTGGCTGCGTCCCTGGGAGAGCTCCGTGAGGTGACTGGTGACCGTCCTCCACAATGCAAGTTCAAGGACAACCTGGGTCATTCAAAGGGGAAACTCTTCTTGTTGAGTGACTACTGGTGCTGACTTGCAGCCTATGTGGCTTGGTCTGTGGTGGCAACCTCATTCCAACCGACCTTGGCTAAAGGGGTTAATCTCTCACTAAATCTCTGTCTTATACTGTCTGAATCCCAGCTTTCCCCCTTGCGTGAAGGGGTGGCTTTGGGACGCTGGTGGGATGTCCCTTTGTATTCGCAGTGGTCTCCTTTCAAAAGGGGGACAGTTAGCAAACTAATACCAAGAGACTTTCAATCTGCTGTATGTTCTCTCTGTAGCCAGAGGATATCAGCCTTTTAAATGTACTGTAGACAGAAAACACAGTCCAGCAGGTAGGATGCTATTGTGAATCCAGTCCTCCCTTCCAACCCTCCTTTCTCCATCTGGGAGTGTCACTTGAAAATAATGATCACTCTGAAATAGTGCAATAGAATACTCATGTATTCTTTGAGCAAAAAGACACCGTAGATCTACTTTCACAGAATCACATGGGGTTGGAAGGGACCTCTGGAGATCATCTACTCCAACCCCCTGCCAGAGCAGGTCCACCCAGAGCGGGTTGCACAGGAACGTGTCCAGGTGGGGTTTGAATGGCTCCAGAGAAGGAGATTCCAGAACCTCTCTGGGCAGCCTCTTCCAGGGCTCTGCCACCCTCAAAACAAAGAAGTTCCTCCTCGTGTTTAGGTGGAACTTTCTATGTTCAAGTTTGTGTCTGTTTCCCTTTGTCCTGTCCCTGGGCACCACTGAAACAAGACTGGCTCTGTCCTCCTGACACCCTCCCTTTAAGTATTTATCAGATTCCCCCTCAGCCTTCTCCTCCCAAGACTAAAAAGACCCAAGTCCCTCAGCCTTTTGACATTCCTTTAGGTTAAAGGGGGGGGAGTGTGTGTTCAGATCCTAAAACTGGCTGAGGAAAGGTAGTGTTGAAGCAATATTCAAATCAATGTCTATTGTGGCACCGTGAAGTAGTTTCACACCTCCTCAGAGCCTTTATCCGCAGTTGTTTTTCTCCTATTACAGCATTTATTCTAGAAATTGACCGAAAACCTGGACTGCCATCTCAGGCCCAGGTATTTAATTGTTTGTGCTTATTTAACTGGGTTGTGGAATGATGAGACGAGGTGGCCCGAGCGATGGCACCGCTGTGACACCACGTGCTCAGGCTTCAAAACTCTGATTGCCAGGAATCTGAAATCTTATTAATTACGGCGTTACTGGGCATTATCACCTCGGTGTGTGGGTCAGTTTGTACCTTGTCCTCCTCCGTCTCAGGAGCCCGGAAGAGATATGATTGCAGCACATCTTTCCTTTTTAAGTTTCCTGCTGGGATATTTTCTGCTGGAAATCAAGGCCTGCCGGTGCGCCTGTGAAATTTCCTGAGGAAGTGGTTTAAATGGTGCTGTGAAAAACGGGACTGATTTAGTAAGCAGGAGCAATCCAGCATTGTTTCCAGAAAAACAGGGCACAGAGGGAAACGAGGGGCAGGGGGGAAGCTCGTGCCCATCTGGTTGCTCTGCTCTGCAAATACCTGCCTGGGAATGAAAATAAGTGGAGGCTGGGGTGGGGGGGAAGGGACATGGATACTCAGGAATGCAGATACAGGACACCAGGAAGGACTGTCCTCTTTAGTGTCAAACAGGAAGGTCTAATGAAAGGAGGGAAATAGCATTATTGCCTCAAACTGCTCTACTTACACAAGGTGTCCTCATCTCTCATTAGCACAATATAGAGTCACGTTATGGGAAGTAATGGAATAATCCCCTTTTTATCCCTTCCAGCTGCCTCCGTTGGCTGACGTTAGGCTTTACCCAGCCTGATAGCCAGGCTCTGTTTGCAATCCCCACCTTTGCTGCCACACGCCTGGCACCAGCAGCGAGTGGGAGGGTGAGCAGTGGCCAGCTGGGAGAGCCCCCCAGAGCCACCTTCCAGAGGGAACACGTAGCCAAGCAATGCAGATCTGTTTCTTACTCTCCTACCATCCTTCTCTTGCTGCTCTGTGTCCAGAAGCGTTTCTGCAAAGCCTGGGGATGATACTGATTTTTGCAGGCTCACCAGAAGCACATCTGGTGGGAGGACAGTGAGAGTTTGGCCCAGGTTGCCCAGAGAAGCTGTGGAACCCTTGGAGGGGTTCAAGGGTGGGTTGGACAGGACTTGGGAGCAACCTGGTTTGGTGGGAGGTGTCCCTGCTTAGGGCAGTGGGATCGGAACTAGATGATCTTCAAGGTCTCTTCCACATTCTGCGATTCTGTGACAGACTGCATGCCAGGCTTGGGGTGGACAGAACAGAGATCACCCCGCTTTAAATATCTGGGGATGCTGCCCTGGGGATTGTCAGACTGGAGTTGGTGGTCTGGAAAGCCCCTTCCAGATGCATCTGTGATGGGCAGTTTTGTGCCATCCCTTTCCTAAGCACTCACGCTGCTGTGATTAGAGCATCTTGGTGTTTTTGCAGTCCACTGGCAGGCTCCCCGCAGCCTCCTAAACATCAGAGCAATTTTCTATGTTCCAGTGAAAATATATCGACAGACAACTCATAGCTATTCCATTTTCACTGCGAGAGATGGGGGCAATTTCTCTGCTCTGTTTCTCTCCAAGATCGTGCCTTTAGAGAGAAGAATGTGGCAGGGTTTTGTAGTCCGTGGTGTTAGAAATGTTAATTTCCTGGGATGACTCTGGGAAGCAGTGCTGGCACGGAGATCCGTGAGCTGAAGGTAGAGGGATTTATTTAGGTGAATTTTTAGGTGAATTTAGGTGAATCCCAGCTGTTGTTGAAGGCGTTATTGCTGCTGGGTGTGAGCAGCTGCACCCTGCTGGGATGCTACCGAAGGAGAGCTTCTTGGCCCGGACTTGGTCTCTCACTTCTACGGTTATGGAACGTGTTTTGCATCGATTCACCATCAGATGGAGCAGTTCTGGAAGCAAAGACCAGATTTGTTTCCCTTCCACCCTGCCTGAGCCCAGGACCCGGGCAGCTGCTTTACTGTCCTGCTTTCAGCATCTATGAAGCATCCGTTATTTATCTCTGCCCTTTTATCTGCTGGGTGAAATACTGTGTTCACAAATGTCTGCCGACAGTGTGGTAGCCCTGGCACACTCTTAGGAAGTGGAAGTTGTGGCTTTCAGTTCCTTCACGCAAAAAAAAAAAAAGGGAATTTAGCCTGGACCTCTGGCTGCTGTGTGGGTGTGGGGAAACCAGGGAGACGCTGTGCGTGAAGAAGCTTAATTAAGTGCTTGGTGATGTTTTGGGGGAGGTTAAAGCACTTCCCCAGGTGAGTGCTTTCAGGGTTTCACTGGATTTCACTGAAATTTTTTTTTAGAGTTGGAAGGGACCATAGAGATCATCTAGTCCAACTCCCTGCTGAAGCAGGATTACCCGGAGCTAGAGAATGTTACTCAGGATGGGATCCAGGGGGGTCTTGAAGATCTCCAAGGAAGAGGACTCCATGACCTTCCTGGGCAGCCTGTTCCAGGCCTCTGTCACCCTCACCATGTAGAAGTTTTTCCTCATATTAGAGTGGAACTTCCCACGTTCCCATTGTGCCCGTTGCCCCTTGTCCTATCGCTGGTAACTGCTGAAAAGAGTCTGGTTCCCTCCTCCTCCAACCCACCTTTTAGATACTTATAAGT
>BJBW01003239.1:40455-51568 GCA_004320125.1 Scolopax mira | reverse complement strand
CCAGGCTAAAGAGTCCCAGCTCTCTCAGCCTTTCTTCAGAAGGGAGATGCTCCAATCCTTGAATCATTTTCGTTGCCCTTTGCTGGACTCTTTCCAGTAGTTCTCTGTCCCTCTTGAGTGGTTTCTCTGTTTCTAGTGCACAAAACAGAAGTGGAGAGGACATGGGGCAGATGGACTGAGGGATGTCCCTGGCGCGTTGGGAGGGTCAGCCAAGTGTCCTGCCTCATGCGTCAAACACAGACCTCTCCTGTCTCCTCAGTGGCATCACCCCCATTTTGGTTTCTGTGGACATTTGTTCCATCGAGCTGCTCTGCGCTGCTTTACAAGAGGCCACAACAGCAATAATCAGTGTCCTGTTCTGGGCTTCCCAGTTCCAGAAGGACAGGGAACTGCTGCAGAGGGTACTGCAGAGGCTACAAAGAGGACTAGGGTCCTGGAACATTTCTCTTACAAGGAGAGGCCAAGGGTCTTGGGTCTTTTTAGTCTGGAGAAGAGAAGGCTGAGGAGGCATCTGATCAATGCTTACAAAATAATTAAAGGGAGGGTGTCAGGAGGACGTGGCTGGTCTTTTCTGGTGGTGTCCAGGGACAGGACAAGAGGAAACGGGCACAAACTTGAGTATAAGAAGTTCTACCTAAACATGAGGAGGAACTTCTTTACTGTGAGAGTGGCAGAGCCCTGGAAGAGGCTGCCCAGAGAGGTGGTGGAGTCTCCTTCTCTGGAGACATTTATACCCACCTGGACACGTTCCTGTGCAACCTGCTCTGGGTGGACCCGCTCTGGCAGGAGGTTGGACTGGATGATTTCCAGAGTTCCCTTCCAACCCCGTATCATTTTGTGATTCTGTAATCAGCTGTTTCGGGCAGATATTTGAGCTGTGCTTCAGGAACTCGCTCATTTATTAGCATTTACCTTGACACTGCAAGAGTAGTATGTAAATAAGTATTTCTATATTTAGGCCTTGGTGCATAAAGGGAGGTTTGCTGGAATGGGGCATCTGAACTGTGGTGCAGCACACAGCAAATGGGCGATAAATGCTGGTTGAAGCAGCGGAAAAGAATAAAAATGCTGTATCTTTAGAGACTGAAAAACCCTCTTTGCCTCTGGAGGGCTCTGGGGAGAGGGAAAAGTATTTTTCTTTCCAACTGTTTTTCTTCAGTTCTAGAAAGGCATAGGCTGAATGACTGCACGCTGTCTCCATTAGCATCTTGTGTGCTTCAGAGAAATACACCTGCTGATTCCTCTGAATAATAGGAGTTAAATGAGGTACATTAAACACGCATTTCCTTGTCATGAATTTCCAGGAGCTCAATAACGTTGTTTTGGCAGGTTAATTTGGTAGTCCTTGCAGTGATGTCTTTAAAGGTTCATTAAACCCTTCAATGAACTCTTGTTTTTTTCTAAGCAGAAGACTAAACCAAAGATTTTTGTGAGTAATAACCCAAGTAAGAAGATTTGATAAAACCTCTGTTTCATCGTGTGGTACTTCATCATCCTTACAATGATGGTACAATCGTTCTTATGATGTCTTGATGTGGGAGGGCATCTAATTGCCTGGAGCTTCCCTGCGAATATGCTGCTTTCAGCAGCTCTGCTGCCCAAGGTGTGCCCCGACCACCTTGGGCATTTCAGATTTGCTGTCGTTTCTTGGTGAGAGACAGGTAGAGGTTTTAGGGGTGAAATCCTGCCCAGCCCTGGGCACCCGCCGGGGCCAAGGAGCTCTTTGAAGGGAAGTAGGATTCATCTCCCTCTTCCTCCTGCGGGGATGGAAAGGCGGTTACAGCTGGGATGCAGACAAGGAAGCATAAACCAACCCAGACAACCCAAGGAGATGACAACCTCCCTCGCATCGCCCAGCCCTGCCCCCCTCCCGTAAATCCTCTCCGTTGGTTTTGGCCAGTAAATGAAAGCCAAACTGAGGCTTCGGTCCAAAAGTTGGTCCCAGGCTGTGTGGGAGAGTTTGTACACCAACCTACAAAAGACAGACTGTTTTGTTTGGGAGGTTTTTTTGGTGGTTGGTCAGTCAGTTGGTTGGTTGGTTGCCCCCCTTCTCCTCCTCTCCCCCCCCTCCACCAATTCACTTTAGGTTTCACAAACAACATTAAGCCAACAACGTCTGTGCCAACAAATTGTGATTCTAATCCTGCTTCCTGATATTTGCAATCCTGGTCCTTTGGCTGGGTGAGCAGTTTGTGTCAGCTGCCTTCTCCCCTGCCTACCAAATAACCTTTCTTTCCCACTCCTGGGAAGTTCAATGCCTGGGACAAGCTGGGAATGGCTCTCCTGTGCCAGCGGGGCTCCCGGCTCCTCTGCTGTATTAGCCATCAGCGACAGCAATCTCTGCCCCACGTAGAAACATCACCACGATTGGCTGTGGGTTAGGGGCGAAGGAATGAAGGAAGTACTGACTCGGATGCTGGGATAAAAGCCCAGGTATAGGATGAGGGGGAAAAAGAGGGGAATGTCTTTTGCACACGACAACTGGTTAATTTTTGAGCGGCCTGTGGTTATTTTAGTTACTCGTCTCTTTTAAGGAGATCAACACTGAGGGCAAATTCCTTCCCAGATAAATCATGCTCATTCCACACGCACAAGAAAGTGGGGAATTTTGTTTTTCAAGTGGCTGCTTTGCATGTTTCTTTGGCTGGCAGCTTCCACACCAGTGCCAGGCGTTAATTGTGCGAGTGATGTTTGTCCCTCCTGGTGAAGAGGGGAGTTTTAGCCTCATGCGGTGCCTAAAGGATAACTCTCCCTGAGATAACACTCTGAAACAGCAGAGGATTTTGGAAAAAAATCCCTTTAGAGACGGCGTCAGACCCCTGTTTTTAATAATGTTTTGAGTTTGGGGATAAGTTCTTTTGTTGGGTTTTTGGTTGGGTTTTTTTTTGGCTGTGGGTTTTTTTTTTTTTTTTTTAGAAAGGAAGGGGAAGAATAGCCTCAGGGCACAAGCTGCTTTCCCTTCAGCCTGACGTTTACATCCTAAACCCAGGGCAGCTGCATCCCTCTCCATTCTGTGGATCCGCCGCAGCCCCTGTGCTCCCTGCAGGGCGCTGGGGCCGCCCCGGGGCAGGGCAGGTAGCCAACAGCAACACCAGCCCTGTGGCCACCTCCCTTGTGCTGGACCCAGCTGCTTCCGATGTCACTTTGGACCTGAGCTTTGTTGTTCACCTGGCCCTGTTCCTCAGTAAGATCCCACGGGAGATCCACAGAGGCTGGGAGTGATGCCATGGTGAGGACCACAGATGCAGCAGGCCTGTGTCTCTTTGCTGAGCATCACCTTCTTGTGCTTAGTAATGACAGATGATAGAATGATCTGGGTTGGAAGGGACCTTAAAGATCATCTAGTTCCAACCCCCCCTGCCAATGGCGGGGACATGTCCCACTAGACCAGGTTGCTCAAATCCCCCATGAACACCATCAATTACTTAACTTTATCTGCTGCTTTTTCATGGTTGAGCCACAAGTGGAGTCTTAGTTCTAGATCAGCCACAAACACAGCGTAAATTTTCCATGTCTATTACCGTGAATTGGGAATGACTAAAAGAATTAAGCTGTATTAGTCCTTAAAACAACTTCCATGGTAACTTCCAAGCAATCCGCACAGGTTTGTACTGGGTGACAAGGCCAACACTGCCCTTGGATGGTTTTAAAACTCTGTGTGTTGTCATTGGTTTAGAAAATTATGAGAAGTGAAAGGGACTGTAAATGATCTAGTCTGTTCCACTGGCCCAAAGCTAACTTCACTCCCAAGCCAAAATAATGGAATTGGCACCTCTTAAAAGCTAGAGGTGACGTTTTTACATTTGCAAAACAAGCTCTGGATTTGAGGGTTAAACTGAATGCATCTTTGAAGGAGTCAAAAACGCATGGTTTGGGAGGGGGGGAATTCCCCCTCCCACCCTGTCTCAGGGTCCCTCATGCTTTGTGTGAGGTTTTAATTTCCCATGAATGAGCACCAGCTGAAATTTTCTGGTCCTTGCTGTGGGTAATAGTGTCTCTTTAGAGGAAATGCTGCAGAACTGTTCCTCTGGTTTTCGGTAGCTCTTGACCTTAAGCCAAGCCCTGTTTTCTGTAGCTGGCTCCTGTCTCCAAAAGAAGCTGAAGACAAGGGCTAACTCAACCAGACCCGGCAAAAATACTGATCCTGGTTTGAATTCTGCCTCTTCAGTCTCTCTGTCATTCAGCTCGTCGATGCTAGATGGAAATACGCTTGCAATGAGCTCTGCTCACATGAAAGTGCTCTGATTTCCTGCTATGTGTTGTGCATGTTAAACTTCTCGAGCAGATTTCTGCTTTGGGCAGCATCTGCTTTTCCCAGTTTCAGTCCTGCTGCAGCCCTGGTATTGTTTTACAGGGATCTGAAGGCCATGTGTGTTTGTCCCTTCCATGGATAATGTAGTTTCTGTTAAGCACCATCACATGCTTTTTTTTGTTTTGATCCTTTTCCCATGTGCTTGGGGTCATCTTAGCTGCAAGCTGCAGATCACGTACAGGACAGTGAATATTTATTTTCTGGATTTACAAGAAAGGTGTTGACTGCAGTTTCAATGAGTTGTTATTATTCCACGTCAGTGGATTTGACAATAAACTGTTTTCTTTGCAAACTTTTATTGCTGTGGATTTGCATTGTCCACAGCAATAGGATGTTCAGAGATAAATATAGGGCTTCCATTTGATTTAGTTCTGAAAATGGTATTTCCACATGTTCATTTTATATTTTTTTTTCTTGTTTTTCCCCCCTGAATCTCAATGTCTGAAGGTTTCTCCTTGCTCATGTTTCAAATACCAGCATGGATTTGAGACCCTGCATGGGACTGCCGATAATGCTCTTTCCCTATGCAAATTTTCTTACAGATAAGGTTTTTACAATATATTCTTTATCACTGTGTGTAGATGGGGAGGTGCAGACTAAATCTACCGAGAACGTCGAAGGGGGCTGGTTACAGGGAGCTGCTTTTGGGGAAATAATGCTTCTCCCTTCCCACCCACCCACGTGATCTCCATCTCGGTCAGTGAGGCTGCGTGAAAAAACCCCTCGGTGACAGGTCACACAGGGCTGGAGATGTGACTGGTGTCAGCCAATCTCTTGCAACAGAAGCCAGAAATGCTATCGGTCTATCAGAAATACTGAGATACTTGATTAACATCTTCTTTGTCAGAGTTTGAGAGGAATTGCTACAGTGACTTTCTCTTGACAAATTGCTGCGTGGGGCATGTGGGAGGCAGCCTCGGGGCCACACTTTCAACACATGCTTCTGAAAGTCTCCCCAGGACCCGTCTATCGCTATCAATTCCTGGAAAACCCTTAAAAATCAAATTCTAGAAAAGCAGCTCTCGCTGCTCTCAGAACTCCTCTGTGCTTTTGAAAACCTTCCTGTGTTATCTTGGAGCCAAATGCTCCGGCGGCGTGTGAGTCTGCGCTCGGGGTTTAGTTCAAAGGGGCTGGAAGGAATTCCTGGTATTGCAAAACAGGCAGAGCTGGAGGCCAATTGCTGCCCCTGCGAGCGCTGCACGGGACTGGCCGCAGCCCAGGGATGGCAAACTGGTGACTCAAAGCATTGGGTTAGTCACTACTTAACTGGGAATCCAGTAAGACGTCTTGGAGGATAGCACTAGATAGGACGTTCTCCAAACATGGCAAGGAAAGAGTTGCTAAAACAACTGAGAATTCAATGCATGCCTTAATTTAAGCATGCCTTAATCTTCCTAGCAATGTATTGCCATGACAACTCCATCCATATTTCGAGAACAATCACTTCCAGCCATTAAACTATCAACTATGTACTCAGCGTAACAAAATAATTCATAAACCGATGGACTAAGTGCCAGGAAAAGACGTGATCAAGTGGTCTTATGATACTCAAGAGAAATACTGTGCGGCTCCAATATGTGTTCCAGTTTATTTTTGGTTAAAAATAGATGGAGATGAACATAAACTGAACACAGTGAATGTTTGAGATAACTTACAATAAATGCTGGGAGTGTTGAAATTGCAGCACTGAAGGAAAAACATTGTAAGATCTTGCAGGGTTTTTGATAATAAGATACTCCTTTCCTTCTGCGTTGCTGAGCTCTTGAAGGTTAAACTCCAGCATCATGCTATGCTTTAGGGAAACGTAAATCCCCTTACTGTATATATTTCAGTGACTTGTGGCCAAATACGAGCTGACCATCTGAGCTCTCCATCCCACTGTTTTCACAGCAGACACTGCGTGGTTTTGATACTGGGAGTCCCAGGACCCTGACAGTTACTAGAGGGGAAGAAAGGAGCAATGTCTGTGGCCCTTTGTAGAAGGATCTACAAGTAGGAAGGTGTAGTTTGCAGCTGGCTTCCCAAAACACACGCTTTTTTTAATGAATAACTTGATGATCTGTGCCCAGAAAGTTTGTGACCACGGAGGGAGGGCACACAGGTCTCTGCGATCCCTGTTTGTTGGGGTTTTTTCATGATTAGCAAGGATGAAGCTGACCTTATTTCTGAGGGATTTCCTAAATTTTCCCTCGGTAGTCTTTACCCCAGCTTCATCTCCAAAATTTTTTTTCAGGGCATGCTTTTCTCTTCCTCCTTTGTCATTCCCTGGGAGTTTGGCTGTGCAGAGTGAGCCCGCTCTGTGACCTGTACCCCTGAGGTCTCGTGCAAGCTGGGGGGGACACCCTGGGACACCCCAAAGTCCCCCGGCCATGAGTGTCCATGCCCCGGCAGCCGGCCGAGCCCCACCGTGGCCGTGCATTCCTGCCTGTAATCCAGGGCGAGACGAACCACCAGATGTCTGACCTTCTCACCCTCCTGGCAACACTAAATGTCCTTTCCTGTAAACTTCTGCCGGGTTTTATTTTCCTTTCTTTTCCCAGTCTCTGACGGCTGGTTATTATCATCACCAAGCATAAATGGCGTCTTTCACACTCTGCAAAGCGAGTGCTCCTATGAATAAAGCCTAACTACCCTGAAAGGGTTTGCATGATGATACTGTGAGTGATTCAGAAAGCATCTTGCAACCAAATTAATAAGAGAAAGGAACATTATGAACCCATTTTGCTTTGTAGGCGAGGGGATGTTTCCATGTGCCTGGATCAAGAATGTATTCCTTTGCAGAGGAATAAAGTAGACAGGAGAGATCTTTCCTTCGGGTAAGGAAGCTATTGGAAGCACAGGTAGGAAGGAGATTTCAAGAACTGAGCAGTGGAGAAGTGTTAAGATCATAGTTGGACTCACAGTCCAAATGAGCAGTTGTTTTTCAGTTGTTTTCAGTGCAATTGCCTAAAAGGAAATCTGGCAAAGAGCATCCATCTACGCTACCTGACAAGGAAAAAATAATATATATTTGACATGGAACAGATGGGTATTGCCCTTGCGTTGTACTTTTAATTTATCATCCAGTACATCTATGCACTAAGGGCAATCTGAATGCAAATGTTACTTCTATTTGCATGAAGGGCTGAAAATAGCTGAATGCAGGTTACAGTTACGGGCATGTAGATATCAAAAAGCCTCTAACCGCATCCTGTTACAATTAATGGTCTGTGTTCATATCCCTTCATGCTGTGATGCCCTCAAATATCACGAACTAAGCAGAGTCGAGCGGGATCGTTACGAGGAAAGGAGAGCTCTGAAGAATCCTCCTGTGCTGGCAGCGCTGGTCGCTCCAATTCTCAGCACAGCTATGGGGCAGGCTGCTGTACAGGGGCAACCTACAAAATCCACAACCCGAGACTCAAATGCAGCAATCACATATAGAGATTTTTAGATATTTTTTTTTTGAAGGAGAGAAAATATTTTTGTTTGCTTTACTGTGTTTTGATGCCCAGCTCCAGCATCCCAATATTTTCCCCAAAAGGCCAATCTGATAACCATGTGGAGTTCCTTCCTGCTGGGGAAAAGCTGTTTTGCTCCTCCCTATAGGGGGTTCCTTCTAGGCTTAAACAGAATTATCTCTTCAATGGAGGTGGGAGCTGTGACACCCACAGGTGAAGCAGCACGCAATGTGTATAAAGAAGAGAGCAATGATGTGCCACTGTTTTTCCAAGAGGAATTATGAATCTAAGTCCTATTTTGGAAAATGCATCCCCTAGACTTGTGAAATCCAGCATTCAATAACCAGGAGGATGTTCAATCCACCCACGAAATTCAGATCCAGAAAGACAAGGGGTGACCATGTCCCCAGCCTGAGTGGCTGCGTGTTTCTGAGCGCAGTGATTTCCTTATGGTTACCAAAAGCCCCAGTTTCTGAGCCCGATTTTTTTTTTTCCCCATTTCAAAACTCTTTTGCAGAGGTGCCGGGACATCTCTAACACTGGAAAAAAATGTGAACGTGGTCATTTTGCAAGATTCCCCCCTCTTTCCTCTTCCTTTTGTTAGAACAGAATGAGGCTGGATGGGCTCTTGTTTACAGTCTCTTACAGTGGGCTCTTTTGCTGCCAATGCCGCAAGTGATGTCATTTGTTTAGCGGGAGACTGACTGTTAGAAATGCCAAATGTAATTAGGATCTTTACTTTCAATTGCCTTTCACAAACACTGATGGTGAGAAATGGTTCCTAACTTTTGAACTCTCAGAACTAGGGGTGGGAGCCTTCCCCTGAAAGGGCTTGTTGGCGAAGGTTTCAACCCAGGGCGAGAAGAGATTTCACACGGTATTCGCAAGCCTCCTCTGAATTTTGGAAAGTTCGTAAGCTGTCAGCCAGGAGGGCAGTGACGTCACCGAAAAGAAGTCCTCTCCTGGGTGAAAAAACCCCCATCATTAACCCGTGGAGATCGCAGAGCAGAGGCTCTGCCCGCTTCAGGTCCTCCAAGTCTGGGAGAAACGGGGCTGAGCCTGGCCAGATGCTGCCAGCTGGTTTGGAGCCAGCGTTCTGGGATCCTACTCCACCCATGACACTTAGAGAGAAACAAAGGGTGTAAAGGGTGTGTTAGGGACAGGAAGAGGCGTGAGGCTTGTGACTGTACTCCAGCTATTCTCCACTGTCAGAAGCCCCCTGAGGGAGGAGGTGGGAGGAGGCGAGGGGAGGAAGGCCAGTAGCAGATGGCATTAATTTAGCACAGCCCAAGGCTGCTGCACAATATGCTGAAGCTTGGTCCTTGCTTAGAACCCAGCCTTAAAAACCTGCAGCCCTTTGCTTGGGGGCTGCCCTTCTGCCCATCAGTGCCAGGAGAGGGAACCTGGGCATCCGAGCCTCTCCTGAAATTCACCCGGTGAAGCCAAGATGTTGTTAGGATGGAGCGAAGCTCTGGGGGCCCATTCCAGTGCCTGCTGACGTCAATGGAAACCTTTCTGTTGACTTCAGTAGACTCTGGATTGGTCCCCTGGTTTATAATTGCAAGCATACACGGCTTCTCTCCTTCCTTCTTCTGACCAGAGATGGTAAAAAAAGACATC
This sequence comes from Scolopax mira, assembly GCA_004320125.1. Taxonomy (NCBI): domain Eukaryota; kingdom Metazoa; phylum Chordata; class Aves; order Charadriiformes; family Scolopacidae; genus Scolopax; species Scolopax mira. The sequence goes on along the minus strand of BJBW01003239.1, from coordinate 42,196 downwards.
TGCTCTTCAACAGCTCTGGCTGCTCAAGCACCTTTCTTACCCTGACAAAGGCAGCATCTAACCAGACTAATGCGTACACAGACACTGTTAGACTTTTATGGTATCTGTTTTATTGAGGTTTATTTCCAGTGTATTCGGCACTAGGAACACCACTCCTCATGGCAGCTGGCACTGCACGTAGATGTGGGGCTGAGGGACATGTCTTAGTGATGGTTTTGGCAGTGTTAGGTTAATGGTTGAACTCAAAGACCTTAAAAGTCCCTTCCAATCTGAAGGCAGGGAGGAAGAACACTCTAAGGGAGGAAGATTAACAATACTCTGAGTCATGACCCAAGTCTCAGCCTGCTTCTGGGCAGCACATGTCCTGCTCACCAGGAGAGGGGTCCTGGGCAAAGTGACAACAGATGCTCCTCATTTAAGTGCTCTGAAAAAATGGCTCCTAAGTTTTCAACTTGACATTCCAGAATTTAGTGTCTAGAATGTTTCTAAAGGTGGACATATAATGTCCATGGTTTGTGGTTTGTTTAGGAAACGTTATTGACCCCCTGTACTCAGCACTGGTGAGATCCCACTTCAAGTACTGTGTCCAGTTTTGGGCCCCTTCCCACAAAGACACTGAGGTGCTGGAGCAGTTCCAGAGAAGGGCAACAAAGTTGGTGAGGGGTCTGGAGCACAAACCTTATGAGGAGAGGCTGAGGGAGCTGCATTGTTCAGTCTGGAGAAGAGCAAACTGAGGGGAGACCTTCTCACTCTCTACAACTCCCTGAAAGGAGGGTGTAGCCGGGGGTGGTGGGGGGTGGGTCTCTTCTCCCAGGTCACAGATGACAGGACAAGGGGTAATGGCTTCAAGTTGCACCAGGGGAGGTTCAGGTTAGATATTAGGAAATATTTCTTTACTGAAAGGGTTGTCAGGCCTTGGAATGGGCTGCCCAGGGAGGTGGTTGAGGCACCATCCCTGGAGGTGTTCAAGAGATGAGCTGACACGGTGCTCGGGGATATGGATTAGTGTTGGGTTGGTGTTGTTTTGGGTGTGGGGTGGCGTTTGTGTGTGTTTTTTGTTCGTTTGTGGTTTTTGGGGTTGGTTTTTTTTTTATTGTTTGGGTTTGTTTGTGGGGTTTTTTTTTTCATTGCCTGGACTAGATGATCTTGAAAGGTCCCTTCCAACCTAGGTGATTCTGTGATTCTGTTAGCAATGAGCACAGGCCAGCGCATGCGGTGAGATAAGGAAGGCTGTATTACTGCTAACGCTTCATCCCGGTTTGATGTCCCATCAGAGCTGGTGGCCTTGGCCAATTCCTGAGAGATTCCAAAAGGGAGCTGGATAAGTCAGAAGGAGACTATCAGACTGAGAAGACTTTGCAGACCTTTTGTGACTTCATCTTGTAAGTATACAAAGCCCTTCCATGGCTGGCATACTTGTTCTAAAGAGCTGAGGAAGAGTCAGGAATACTCAATAACTTCTGGCTTGAACTGTGCTGTGAGGAGCATTGAAAGGAGGAGAATGACCTTTCCTCTCCTCACTTGTTGATGCTCCATCCTTGACCTGTGTCACAGTCCCTTCCAAGCAGGGCCACTCACTAAGGCTAAACGACCTTCACAGATTTGAAGAGGTAAAAGGAGGTTTGGGTTTTTCACAAAAATGAACTCATCAGAGATGCCCATTAACCAAGGGCTCAGTGCAGTTATTTAGCAGAACGTGGTAATAAGATGAGCTCTTGTAACACAGTAAAAATGGCAAATC
>BJBW01003239.1:0-40352 GCA_004320125.1 Scolopax mira | reverse complement strand
AATGCAAATTTCTGAAAACAAGGGCAGGAAAACACTGAAGGTAAAAACTCTTTGCTAGCATTTGGCTCTCCAGCCTCAGATCCCTGGAAAAGTTTGATATCTTAATACAGAGATGTTCTTGTTTGTTGCTTCTCTCCAATCTTTCATGGTCGTTTGAAAGTTAAAACAGATCCTCCTCCTCCAGACAGTCTAGTACAGTGAAAGCATCTTGTTACAAAACATGGTTAAGAATGCTTAAATAAAAATATGTAGAATAAAGAAGGAACTATTCATGATGCATCACTCCTCTGACAGGCTGTGAAGTTATTTCACCCTTCAACACAAGTGCTAAAACATAATGGAATCCCTACTGAGTGTTTTCATGCCTACCAGAACATTAAAAAAAAAAAAAAAAAAAGCTTAACAAAATGCCCAGTGTGCCCCTAACTTTTAGCTTGGATGAGTAAGGAGGCCAAGAGAAAACAGTGGCACTGTGGGAAATATTTGTGGCGAGGGAAGGAAACAATAACTGAAAGTGATAAAAATGGATGATTCTCGCACAACCACGCGTCGGCCAGGGAAGTGCACTGTGCCCTTTGCAACAGAGGACAATCTGCAGGCAGAGCATCAATATATAGAGACTGTGGGGTTGGTTTTTTTTCTCTCTGCTACCATAAAGAATTTTAAAAGCCAGATTAAAAAAAAAAAAAAAAAAAAAGACCTCCAGTTGGGAAAGGAGGCCATTGATGATCCTTTTGGTTACAAAAAAGGCCATTCAAGCTTATGAGCAAGACCATGCGAGAGATAGTTGGAATGTACCAGTTTAAACTGTTCTTTTTTTTTTTCCTTCTAATTTAACTGAGAACATGAAATGGGCACAGATGTAGCATTACAGCGTGCAAAAGTGGGGCACTAAATGGTGCATTACCATAGAGCTGAAATCTGCTGTCGTTAATCAGGCCCTATTCAGAGAGAAAGCAGCAAGGCTTCTGCCTGCATAAAAAAAAAACCTATGACTTGGCCTTTAATATACAATAAGTCATTTAAATTTTACTGAATTCACTGAACTTTATGCACTCAGAGTGGTTGCTCAGGTACACATTAATGGGGAACCGGCTGTAAATGATAATTTGCTCCAAAGCAGCTATTAACTCTTGCTTTATTTTTTTTTCCCTGCTGATTTGCAGTGCAGGTTGAAAGCCCTTCTGAAGCCTTATATCTTATTTAACGTCTAAATGCAAAGAACCTAAGAAGAATTGTCCCGAATTATTGTCATTTACAACAAGGAAGTCAACTTTTATGGAGGCCCAAAAGTCTTTCCATAGTCAGAAGCTGGGATGGTTTAATTTTGTTCTCCCTTTGCATTGATGTAGCTTCATAAGCACCCAACGGGAAACGATGGTTATAGTGTTATAAAACTGGTGGAAATAACAGGATTATCTTTGACTAACCACAGGGTTTTCCATGTCAGGAATTTGAACAGCCTGAAATTATTCTGCCCCCAGACGTTTGTTTTTTTTTTTTTTTTCCTTTTAGAAGAAAGGACCAAACAATATATTTAGGGCTTATACACGACATCACGCTCTTCTCAGTGCAAAGCCTGTGAAAGTGGAAAGGACAAAAGACTGGCAGGGGGAGCAACCAGCCAGAGATGGACCTCTGCAAACCAAGTCTGGTATTTCTTCAACTTAGAAAGAATATATTTGTCAGGCAGGTAAAGGGTAGGACCTGGGAAAACTATCCTACTCGGCATTCTTGTTGTCCATAACTTTTGGAGCCACCACCAGCAGCACCAATATTTTGTAATTTGAGAGAAAACCCCAAGTGTTCATTGCAAGCTTTTCAAAGTGTCACTTCATTATCACTCCTTTCCTGGCAGCAATATGGCCTGCACAGGAAAAGTCTACTCTCACCTCTCTGGGCTGGACCAGCTCCCTGGAGTGTGGGATGGTGTGAGCAATGGCTCTACCTTCTGCTGGGGACATCCTCAAAGGTGCATGTGACACCCACAGCATCCTGGTTGTACCCACTGGCACCTTCCCATTCTTGTAGAGGTGAGCAGAAATTCAAAAACCTTTTAAAAACTCTTGGTTTTGAAGGCACCAGGTTTCCTGCCTGAAGTTCTCTCAGTACGTGTTCAGCATTGTTGTTCTTCTGCAAAGAATACTTTTTTCTGTCTATGCAAATAATGGCAGTAATGTTCACAAGATAAAAATGGAAGTATGCTACATGCATTCAATCTATTTTTTTATACCAAGCTTTCATTAATATCACTCTTCATAGACATACTTGTATGGAAAACAGAAATTCCAATTATGCTGGGTATGCTTTTGATCTGGTTCCATCAACACTAACAGTGTTAGAAAATCCTGAAAATATTTTCTTTCACGTTAATTGAAGTAACTGCCACAATGTAACATAATTTATTTCCTCTAAAATGGAATGGTAGTAAAATTGGCATTATTTTATGTCAGTTCTCAATTTCCATCAGAAGTACTCTAGCCAGTGGTGGAAGCTGGTTTATGTTCCAATTTTTCAATTATTTTTTTACTTCTTTTTAAAATGGTCACTTCTCTGGTGAACAGATCAAATGCTAATGATGTTTGAAAGAGATTTTTTTGAGCCATGTAAGATTTAATAAAACCATAATTTTGCATTTTACTGCTTCAGTGGGGAAAAGCTGCTAATTAGGAGTACCATGGCAAAGAAAACTGCTTTTTGGCTCTGCCTACCAACTGGTTTATTCTTCTTATAAACAATTGGTCCCACTTAATGACCAGACCATACTGTATTTATTAGCTACCATCAAGCATTCCCAGACCTCATAGTTTTATGTCTGTGAAACACTTGGATATTATGATCTCACCTCATGATACAGAATCTCTCTATTCAAGTTTACACATGACGTGGAAAGTCTCCGAGATGTACTCCGAGGTGTAAAATCAGTCTAATTCCCCTGGAATGAGAGAGACGTGCCAATTTATCTCCAGTGGAGCTATGGCCCACGATGTCTCAAAGACATTTGCTTTTGTCTAGCAAACAAGCAAACAAACGTTCTTCATTTCAATGGGAAATAACTCTTACGTCTCTCCTCGCTCATGTACAGGAGGAGATCAAAGATGGCACTTTGTCTCTTCTCTCAAGGCAGCGTTTTGCTACCAGACAATTAATATGATAGTATCAGGGAAATGAAAATCTCTTCCATGCCCAGGTGCTTCCCCTCATGGACTGGAAAACGACTCGGTTTATCGTTTTCTGTCTTTAGGCAAAAAGGTAACTCTTATTTGCATGTTTGTCAGTTTGTGCTGGAGAGTACAAGATTTACTTAAAAACAAGCTCAGCCAGCTAAATGAAATGCCAATGGTCTTATTATCCTGAGACAGCAAAGCACTTAAGCCCCGTGATTGAAATGAAGTTAATTGAATTTAAGCGTGTGCTTAAAGTAAAGCATAGCCATAAATACTTTGCTGAATAGACAGATTATTCTCATGCTTAAATGTATGTAATAATCAGTATTTCCCTAAAACCAAGGTTCATAGCCTTCTGTCAGCAGTTCCAGTTACCCCACCAATAAAAACTGGCATCAAAATCAGAGTTTTTCTAAGAAATTTGTTCAACAGAATGAAGATCAAGGGGCTGCTTATACATGAAATTGGCAGAGTAGGTCTGAAACGAGAACACAAATTAAAATCTGGGTGTGATGAGTTATGTATAAGAAAGGCAGGAAAGAGCTTATTTCAAGTTGAATTGTGTGGCTTTCTCAGCACCACATCCTTGGGAATCCAGACTGGAAACACCTCCTTGTTCTACGAAACCCCAAAAGGGCAGTATTTAGGGGATACTGGGAACTGCAGCGCAATTATAACTCCTCTGGGGTTTTATATCTGAGATCTTCTGAATCAGGTTAATCTTTGGAATTCAAAACTGAGGGTTAAAAATTTCAGCTCTGAAGTTGCCACTGATATATCTGACATTTTGGATATGTGGTGGTTTTTATCTGAAATTAATTTTCTAATAGGAACAAAATGCCTTTCTGTTAGAATATCTAAACTAAATATTAGTTTAATAATAATAGAATAATAACTAAATATTCACGAATTATTTTTCTGTCCTTTTAAGCTGGAACAAAGAAACTCTGGCCTAAATCCGTCCCATTGGCATATAGAAATTTGTTAAAAAGCCTTGTGAAATAACATTGTGTTTTGCTGCTACTTTTGGGACTGCGAAGAATGGACAAATGGAGAAGTTCAGCTGCAATCCCATCTCATCACTATCAAAACACAAGTTTTGGAAATGACTTTTCCATTAGATGCTCCTCATTTGCATTACTGTTTTAAAAGGAATTTTCTTCCTATCAAAACACAACTTTTCAAATGCCAAATCTTGTCCTCCCTGCTACCATTTTCCCTTCACAGAAAATATAAAAAAGCCATACTTTTTTCCTGTTTGGAAAGGGAAGTTTCCATTTATTACACAGCTCTGGTGTCACCGGAAGAAACCAGAATGCTCATTTCAAAACAACATTTGTTGCACTTAATGATATAAAAATGTGGATGAAAAAGTGTAATATGGTTAGTACAGTGAGTATCGGCATTGAGCTTCAAGCTCTATATAGTTGTGCTCTACCATACTGAAGCTTCACTAAATTGAAGCTTCTATTTAAATTACCTTTAATGGGGCATTCGTAACGTAGATTAGAATAATTAATGCATTTTTGAGTTGGTGTAAATTCACTAGTGACTTTTTTAGAAGCTTTGCTCCTGAACATATTGAGAAAGCCAGAGTGGTACACTCAACAAAAACTATTTCAGTTTTTCAACAGAAGAGTTTTATTCCTATTAACAGATGGATTTATAGGTGGAATTTGTATACACGTAAGGATACTTTTGGAATGGTGGAGAGGTAGAACTGGGATATCCCACAATCTGGAAAAAATACAGACCAGAGTTTCTGACGTTTTAGACAATAAACTGTGACTACGGTGAGACAGGAGCTTCGGGACGAAAAGCCCTTCTCCCGACAGCACATGAAGAACGTGAGCATGACCCTACAGGGTGGGACCAAAAGCTTGGGGAGCTCAGTGTCCTGTCCAACAGCCAGCAACAGGGGATGCCCAGAGGAAGGGTGTAAGAACAGGGCAAACACTGATGACACTGATACTTGCCCAGCATTTTGCAACTGAGGGAATTCCAGAGCCAGAGGTCAGTGTCATTATATTTAATGACCTTTAATGGGTTTTTCTTTTGTGAATTTGCTCTTGTCACCGGTTCAGCTTTTTGAATACGTGTGAACTTTTCGGGCCCTCAATATTCAGTGACAGAGAGTTGAACCACTTATTACACTTTGTGTGAAGAACTGCCTTTTCTTTCTCAAAAGCCTGCAGCTAAACTTCCTCTTGCCTCTTCCAGAATGGGAAGACAAAGTCTTCTTTCACCTTCCCTGTCCCATTTGGGCTTTTTGCAGAGGTCTGTCATATCCTTCTCAGCTGTTTCTTTTCCAGATGGAAGAGACTATTCAGACGTTTCCTACACGAGACCCATTTGATGCTTGAGATCCCTCTTTTGGGCCTTGTCTGTGCGTCTGCCAGATATAGCATTTCTTTTTGAGATGGAGAACCAGCCCTCTGTGAGGAACCTGGGATGCAGGTGCACCAGGAATTCACCACGTAAGAGCGATCTTTGCTTTGTTTGCCCTTCCTTTTATAGCACTTCCTGACATTCAGTGCACTCCTTGGTGATTAAAAATGCATCCAACACCTGCATGGAACTATTATAAAATATTGCTCCTGAGTAATAATACTTTAAAACACATCATCTTGGATGTGACTTCACTCACATGTGTGCAACATTGCGTTTATATTTACAGCAAATTTCATTTGCCTTTTGTTCCCTACTCAGTATGGTTCTTTACACTGAGCCTTCATCTTCACCTTCCTGGACAATTTTGTTATCCACAGATCATCTTACTGAGCCACACTCATCCCTCCCCTCTTTACAGGGGGTGTCTGAACCTTCCTTGCTAGTGTTGGTTCAAATCGTGCCAGAAAATTGGAGCTCTGGCATGAGAATTCAAGCCTGCAGTGGGAGGGAGACCCAAGGTTTCCCACAAACTAGGGTCTGAGAGGGTTGAGCTGGTCGTTTAGACACAACCCTACTCATCTTAATGAAGACCAATGGCTAAATATTAGACACAATCATAATAATCTCATTATTTTAGTAAGAAACGCTTTGATTCTGCAAACATCTAATCACACTAATTTTATTTTCTGTTCTAAGTGGTTCTTCCAGGGTGTGCAGCTGTCAGACTGTTCCTATTAACTGGACTTTGACACCTCTCTGAGCTCTGTTGTCAACAAGAATAATCAGCTTTTATTGTGTTTGACTCAGTGGATTCACAGGGAAGAATGCATCTTTTGCAGACTTACATTTTCATTTCTAAACGTTACTCTGTTTTTTGCCCACTTTGTTTATACACACAGAATGTAGAATGGTATGAAGATCATTCGTAATTTCTAATTGTAATTTTTTTTTACATGAAAAGTGCCATTATCCCAATGAAACTGGCCCATTTTGAGGCATGTGTGTGCATGTGTGCACAGACATACCATCTGAGTGCCTTAAATGTGTGTATATATATATACGTGTGTATATATATGTGTGTATATATCTATTTATATGTATTATGCACGATATACACATTTATATCCATTAAATGCATTCAGATTGCGAGTAGTCTTTTTGTGCCAAGAGCCCTAATGCAAAGAGTGGATACGCTGTGATTGTAGCCGTTCCCATTTTGCAAACTAGATAAATTATTCACCGAAAGGGATCAGCCGGCGCTGGCAAAGCCCGGATTTACACCGAGGAAACGTTTTTTTTGATCTACAGATTTCTCCGAAAAGGCCGAGCACAAAAAGATGGCTGCGTCGCATCGGAGCGAAGAGCGTTATTCCAGGATGAAGGCAGGCAGCAAAAATAGAGCTGACACACAAGTATTGCAGAAAGTTTCTAAAGTGGGAATTTGAATTCTCCGCAGCCGGGGCTGGGTGTGCTGCTGGGTGTGTTACCCGATCCCCATCCCCTCCCTGCGCTGGGGACCCTCCGCGCAGGGCTCCTCCCCAGCCCCAGCATGAGCCAGAGAGGAACACAAATCGCTCGGAAAAGGAACCGCTGACAAAATAAAAGGGTCCGGAAAAATGGAGCCGCAGTAATTTTCTGGAAGGTAAAACCACCTTCGTTCCTTATCGTTGGTTGTTTTGGGGGTTTGTGTTTTTTCTTTTTTTTTTTTTTTTTTTTTCCCTGAGGAGAGAGCCCGCCCGCCACTTGATTTGTTGGGCTTTGAAGTGCGTTTTGCAGCAGGGGGAAGGAGATTGGCGGAGATGGCGTCACTTTATAAAAGTTTCCAGATTTTACCGAGCTTCTTGTTTGTTTTCTCTCTCTCCCTTTTTTTTTTTTTTTTTTTTAAAGGAGGGGGGCTGTACCATTGGTAATGCAAGTGGGCGATGTGGCCGAGAGCTAAATATACGCCTGTGAAAACAGAACCCCTGAGATAGCGACACCGATAGCAGAGGCTATTGTTAACTTTTGGGATTCCAATTAAATCCTGCAATGTTAAATATTTATTTAATTACTGGACAGAGAGCAGGAATTCTCTCTGACTATGCTAATGGAGTCGGAATAACGCAGTAAGGGGGAGGTTTTTCTCTCCTTCTCCTCCCCCCCCCCCAGTCTAAATAGCTATAAGCGAGCATAGGCGAGAATATGAACATTAAAGGACAAAAAGTTTCAGCTTGGTTTTAGGAGTTATATTTCAGTTGGGTAAGCAAACTATATTGCATGTATTTTTCCATATCTTCAGCTCAATCCAAACATAACATTCCAAAGGATAAAATCTGTTACAAAATAAAACCGACTTCGTGACAGCTGAACTTGTACGCGGAGTCTAAAAATTATCTAAAAGCACCTCGAGAATCCTAAATGTCATTCCCAAAATGTGGTGAATTGTAATTAGGGTTGTGAACTATTTTAGTGACAGTGCCTTACATGGGGCCCATCTAAGCAGCTGGAGCATTTATGAATGTTTTATTTTTTCCTTTACTGTGTGACATATGAAGTTGTTTAGACAATAACAATAATTCTAATTTGTTTCAGATTTGCAGAAATGTAACCAAAATTGAAAATGTGTTGGTTTTCCTTCCTCTATTTCTTTTTCAAACTTATGTCAGAGGGCAGTGCTTAAAGAGTGGGAGAAAATTTATCAACAACAAAGCAGTGAATGTAAAATAACATTTTAAAATTATTATTATTATGAAGGAAAAAAAACCCAATTTCATGATTTTCTCACCTTACTGGCTTCTCCAAAAAGTCATATTTTTTGTTTTAGAAAATTACCCACTTCCCCGTTCTCCTAACAAAAAGCAAAGAAAGGAAAACAAAATTTCTGTGGAAATTTTGCAAAGAAAAGCAAATAGCTTGCAACACGCTGTCCAAAAACTGCACTACGCTATGCCCAAAAGCCTTTTAATTTTATAATAAACATTATGATGCCTGTATATGCAGATCTTGATATTGCAAAGGAAATTATTACACCCAACTATTTGGTCATGAGGGTGGTAAAAAAAGTTGTGTCCCTAAGTGTGCCACGAAATTTAAATACAAGTTGCGAAGGCCCAGCGTCCTGTAATGTGGGGACTTTGGCAGAAATACAGCCAGAAGGAGAAAGTCAGGTCCTGTCAGTTCCTACCTGAGAAAGCTGGAGGACTCTGCCTCGCCATCACTAATTGCTGTGTGTTGTGAAATCCCGAGGTGATAAACTGCTGTTAGAAAGTTGGCTTGTGAGTAATGAAGTGTAGGTCTAGCCATTAAAACCTGATTTGTTACTCACAGGCTGCGCTCATCTGCTGCGTCTCCTCTCCAGACGCAGATAAACTCCATGTCCTTTTCACTGGCCTAAGCCAAAAGTATCTGCATAATGAATGGAGAGAGATTTTTAGCTAAAGGTATTGTTCAGACATACGTACTGGGATGAATTACCTTTATCATAATAGGTGCAATTATGAAATAGATCGCTTCTATCTCAAACTGTTCCTTTCCCCGGTCCTTTCATTTATTTCCGGAGGAAATGCTGGAGGATGTGTACTTTTTTTCATTTAAAGTTTAAAATACCAATTTTACTCATAAGCAAAAGCTCCCCCCCCTCTTTTTTTTTAAATTTCTGTTTCAGAGTGTTTATTATATTCCAGCTTCTCCATAGAGTGGGTGTAACCAGGAGAAGAATTTATCCCATGATGTGAGCTACATTTTCAGTGCTTCCACTATTTAGAGCTCCGTTGAACTAAAAATAGCTTTCCTGTGGTTTTGGCCATGGAGCCACAAACACAAGTTTTCAGAGCAGAGTTATTGTGGATGTTGGTCCCAACTATTGCTACAAGAAATGGAATTCCTGTTCGTGACTGTGTCAATGGATCATTGAGTTGAATGTAAGGCTGCATGGGAGACCTCTTCATGGTCCCAAAGTGAGAATGTGTCCCACCTGAACACCAGGCCCTTCCAAAAGGCACCATGCTCAGGAGGCAGTGCTGGGACTGGGGAGTCAACAGCTCTAGGAAAAAACTGGGTCTGTGCAGGCCAAAATGTTGAAGAATTCACCCAGGAGGCTCCGCGTTTGGCTAATGATGAGGGATGTAAAATAAGTGGTAGGGAAGGGAGTAAATCTTTAAGAAAATAAGAAATAATTTTGCTCATGGCTAATTTTGAGCAGAGTTCTCCTAGAAGAAAAAAGCTCACAGTGATCACGGGGTTGTGGTACGTGGAAGGAAGTTAACCATGGTGTTAGATTCATTCTCTTTCTGTACTATCTTTTCTATCCCACTTCCAGGGTCCAACTTCTCTGCTCTCCACAGGTATTTGGTCTGGTTGGTACCAGCAGCTTTTAGGAGGCAGGGGGTCTCCTTCTTCTGAGCTTAGTAGTGGGTGTCAGACTCCAGAAAGTGAGGTCATGTTCTGGAAATAGTTGAAAATCACCAATTTAGGAGAACGAGTACTGCGTGTTTCTGTACTGCTGATGCAATGGTGAGGGCAAGCTGCAGAATGGTCTGGAAAAATAGCAACACCGGAGGAATATTGAAAGGAATTGTGCCATTTTAAATTCTTTTCTTTATCATTTCCTCTGAGAGAGTGGTGTATTACTTTGTGTTAATCAGCTGGGACATTTTTTCCATTCCTCTGGGAAGGCTTCCACCCCCTGTTCCAAGAAGCAGATCCAATTTAGCAGTGCTCTGCCCTGACCAGACTGTCCACAGGTGTCAATGGAAGAGGGTTCACCCTCTGATGTGGACTTTGCAATGGTTCTCAGGCAAAGACTTCTCTAATTCAGTACTTCTTGTTCCTCTTACTCTTCCTGGTGTAGTCTTTCCCACGTCTTAGGATTTTGCCTTTTTCTATATGTTTTTCAGACATTTATTTCTTGAGTTGCGTGTTCAGCCTTGTGCCCTTCGTTGACTCTCAGATCTGTCACACTGGCTATATGATCCCCATTACATTTTTATTCTGTAGAGCGTGAAAAGACACTGTTGAGCTGAACTTACAAAACCTTTACATAATGTCTTTGTTTCTAACATCTCCATAGATGTACCAGCATCCAGTTACACGTCTCATCCCATTTATTCTTCCAGTCTAGGAAGAAAAGCTTGCAGCTTTAACCTTGCTGGGAAGGGTACCTTTGCTTTGCCCTTCCCTCCCCTGGTCTACAATTTCATGTTAACGTCTTCTATCTGTAGCTTGAGGAAAGAAGACTTAATTCCTCTCTCCCTTTCTCTGTACTGCCGAGGGAGCTGAGTCACGCGAAGTACCCAGAAGTGTGGCTGTAACAGTAACAAGGTACACAATTTATTCTCCTAGAATTCAACTTGTGAGCTGGTGAGTGTAACTTCACAGAAGCCCACACCACCAAGGGCCTTGCAGACAAACAATTTTAATATATTTCCTCCAGACATACATTTTCCTCCTAAAAAACCCTTTTTTTTCTTTTTTTTTTTTTAATTTTCTATGTGATGCCATGCACACGCCACTCGTATCGCCTTCTCGTTGTGAGGCAGCCACTTACCATCCATCGTGCTTGTTCTCAGCAAGCTGTAAATTGCAGGGTTATTTCAGAAGACCAAATGGCCAGAGTGAAACGCCACCTCCCTTTCCACTGGCTGAACCCCGCTCAAACATAACGCTGTTTTTCTGCCTCAAAAATATACATAAAGGTATGTATAGTATGTTAGCCCCTCCTTGGCCTTTCCCACCCTGAAACTTCTCAAACAGGGATGGCATGTTCCTCCCTTCACTGCCAAAAAAAAAAATTAAATTCCTTTCTCAGCATTTCCCCCTTCCCCCATTTCTTCTCAGTTGACAGCTGTGAGTAGAACCTTCTTCAGCTTTCCTACCCATTTCCACCAATTCTAGTTTTAAGCCAGACTTGGTTTAAACATCCAAGCCATCTTTCACACTACAGGGTTTTTAAAAACACTTATAAAGTGGCTTTGCAAGTGTTTAAAATGGGTAGAGACATGGTAATGGCTTTTTTTTTTTTAAATTTCCCCATCTTCCCCCAGCAATTTAGAAAGTTGATAGGGAATTAAGTTGGAACAATGCGGTCAGTTTGGGAGTCACAGGAAGGCCAAAGTGTCATAATAAAGTAACTTTTCTCAAGACTATTTCCTTCTAATTTAAACAATCTATTTGGTTTTCCAACTATTAATTTGTAACCAAACAAAAATCTCATTAAGAAACACAGGAATCGTATTCAAAATCTGGAGAGAAAAATCAAAATAATGTAATTTAAGATACTTGTTGAACTTCGTGGTTGCTTCTCAACTATGCAAGGCCTGAAGCAAACTGGTGGTGTTTTTTCTGTTGATTGTTTTGCACTTTGATCAGCCTGGAAGGTTACAGCCAGCTCCAACATAAACATCTCCCATAATGTGGGTTTATGAGAAGGCAGTTCTGTGTCTTCCTTGCCATTAGGCTGTACTCAAAGGAATGTCAGACAGGTACTTGTGCTTTAGTTGACTTTACAAGGCAGGACCAAAAGCATAAACATCTGTGCAGTTGGTCCCTGCAGACTCTGAGCAGACAATTAATATTTAAAACATTCGGGTAAGTAGAAGGTTAGCTAGTCATTTCTCCTTGGATTATCACAGCTGTTGGAAAAACGTGTTGGAAAATCTAGGTTTGCCAATGCTAAAAAAGGATTGATGGTTCCATGAGTTGTGTAACTCATGAATTCATTAAATCACATGATTTCCAGAAACTGTGTTCAGGCTGCCTTGAGCTTCCTTGTGGCAAGCCTTTGAATTAACCTGATATATTATTAGAGTGGACCCACTGGAGTGCGGCACCAGGGATTTAAGTGATGAAGTAGACAACAGTGAAAAGTGGTGTTAATTCTGTTGTGACCTTAAGGATGTACAGATTCAAATCTCTAGATAGCAAATGTAACTCACTTCATCCTCCACTCTGGCATGCTGACTAGGTGATAACTTGACTTCAAACATTCGGTCTTTGGCCATTCAACTTAGTCTGTAACAAAATGGCCAAAAAAAAGAGGAAACCTGGTTTTCAGCCGGTAGAACTTATTCATTATTACCAAACCCCAAAATATATTGTGCTTAACAATCATTGCTTTCTGAGGAGTGGTGTGCTGCAAGCACACGTGCCAAACTTGCCTGCAGTATTAAATTGAGAACATTTTTGAAAAATCTTAGTTTTGGAAAACTTAGTGAGTTTTCCCATACACTCGCATGTGCACCTCCAGCTTTCCTCTTTGCTGGAACTCTAAAACCTCTGCAGGAGGAAGCACATCGGAGCTCTGCGTTGTAGCTTCATCTGACAACACACAACTGTTTTGTAACTTCTCAATAAGAGAACATTTTGTTTTGTAGAGACATCACGGCTGGCACATGAACAACACCTAAAATGCCTGCTGCCAATTTGTTGTTTGTTACTTGGTTTATTAATTAAGTTACACAAAAGATTTGGAAAAAGACCAACAGGGTGTTGGGTTTTTTTTTTTTTTTTTTGTCCCATAATTTGGACGGCCTGGCCAAAGCAGAACAATTGCTGGTGCAGAGATAGAGAGGAGTCCCCAAAGGTTAGCTCTGTTCTGTGAATAAGCTACACCAAAGCCTCGCGCCTTCGCCGCTGTCATGAACTTTAGCAGAGATAGCCTGTCGGGCGATTAATTGACCTCTGTATGGATCTGATCAGAGTACACTGCTCCTAAAAAACTTCTGTTTACATAAAAAATAATCAAGAGCCACGTAGTTTTGACCCAGAAGAAAGTTTCTTCAAAGCTCAAGTATAGTTGAAATTGAAACTTCAGTTTGGCTCACTGATTGTTTTTCCCTGTTTCTACAAACTTTACATTGCTTTTTCCTCTTTTTTTTTTTTAAATTGGTCAATGCTTTACCCTTCATTTTCACAGATAAAACATGGGGTTTCATGTGGTTTCTTTTTAGATTAACTATATATACGTATATATATGTATATATTAAACCCACTTTTTATTACATTTGCTTGTTTCTAGTATTTTTTTTTCTAAAAGGAATCTATTTGATAGCCAGATCCAGCCAGATGCCACTGGTATGCCAGATTTTTAATGGCTGCAAGACAGTGTAGTTACATGTTCTAAAACAGAAATACAAATTTATGTACAAATTGTGATTTTGCCCCGTATATCTGTTCCTACACAATATTCTTGCTAGAGGGAGAAACTCTTCTCATAAGAGCTTCTGTAGCCGATCAGATTAGGATTCAGCTTGGTTCAGTGGTGTGTCTGGAACCAGCTTTGATTGGCCTCCTCTGAGGAAGGCAGCCTTTGGGTTATGAAGTAATCTTCTTGTAGGAAAAGCTTCCTCTTAAAATCACTTTGTGGGCTAAAGTATGAATTACTTTCCCCTAATGGTGGAAGTTCCCCTTGCCCATATAAAGCTAAATCTCTCAATGCCATCAGGGTTGGGGCCTCGACCGTACTTTGTGGTGAGCAGTTCCACCCACTCGTGATCTGAGTGAAGAGGTGGATGTGGATCAACCTTCCACGCGTTGTTCTAAGGCACCTTGGCTTTTGTAAGGGAAACAAGACTGCCAGGGTCCTTCCCGACGATGAGAGGCCTGTGAATGCACAAGTCATTTTTATTATCAATTTCAGTGGATGTGCGTATTCAGATCTAGTGGAAATGTAGGTATTTGGAGTTCCAAAAATCTGTTGTATACTGAGGGTAATTAAAAATTTACCCTTGTATCAAACCAATTTACTTAAGTTAGACATTAAGCATACCGCACGTGTAATTGTTTATCGAAGTCAGGCACTGGTGGAGGTAGTTTTGGCCTAGTACCTCTGAAACTTTCTTCTGCACTGATCAAAAAGTCACTTTGAGGAAATGGTGCTCACTTCCATTTCTTGCGGTAACTGTGATAAAAGTGTACAGTATGAAAATCCTCATTATACAGTCCTTTCTGGAGTCAATCCTAACACTGCTAACTTATTTTCTTCAAGCTTTACTATGTGATTTTAATAACTTGCCATCTGAAGGGCCTCAACTGCCCCTCAGCACTGTGGAGAAAAACCAACTAATGCTACCAAATAACCCTCAAGCGGGAGGGCTGAGGTTGATGGCCACCAGGAGGGCAGCACGGGGCAGGAGAGAGCGCTGGATCTCGGCCCCAGCACCGCCTGACGTGAGGCCTAGACAGGCCTCCTCATCTTCCTTCTGAGGGGATCACCCGCGCCCAGCTTCAGACAACTTTTTCACCTCCCCCGCTTTGGGGCAAATTACTCTTTCGACAACAAAGCCGAACGTATCCCTCTCTTGTTTATTTTACTGTCTTTCTCCGGTCCAAGCTCTACAGGCCCGTCCCACAGGGCCCCCCTCAAGCCCGCCCCGGCCCTTCCCGCCGCGTCCGCTTCCTCCCGCCGCCGCCGGCGCTGCGCATGCGCGGCGCGCACGAGCCCGCCCGCGCGCTCCTCCGCCTTCCCCCTCCCCTCCCCTCCCCTCCTTCCCCGCGCACATCCGGGTCCCGGCGCTGGCCCCGCCGGCGCCGCCGCGCCGCTGTCGCCCTTCGCCGGCTCCCAATAAAGTTTTGTTGCGAGCGGGCGGTCCGCGGCCTAAGCGGCGCTTCCAGCCTCACCGACACCCGGCTCCGGTACCGCCGCTAGCGGGGGAGGCTGCCTCGCTCCGTGCCGGGTGGGTCAGGGCGGCGCGGGGGAGTTGGGCCGGGGGCGGTGGGTTGGGAGAGAGGCGGGAGGGGGAAGCGGAATCTCCTCAGCGGCCTCGGCGCGCTGCGGTTCGAGATTCCTGGGGTTTTTTTTTGGAGGGGAACGGGCCCTTTCGGGAAGTTGGAGGGGCCCAGGCCTCTCCCGGCCGCGCGGGCCCGGTGGTGACAGGGTTTGGGGCGAGAAGGGGCCCGGGAGCGGCGTGTGAGGGGAAGGGGAGCGCGGGCCGGGCTGTTGAAACGCGCTTCGTGCTGGTAAAAATAAGTGTGCACGGAACTGTGGCAGCGAGCTGTTGCAACGCTAAGAAGCAGCTCGGTAGTTTGGGGTGGGTTTTTTATTTTGTTTTGATTGTTGTTTTTTTTTTTTAAAAAAAAAAACAAACCCAAAACGTCGAGGAACTCCGCTCGTAGCTCCAGTGAGGCCTGACCGAAGGGAAGGGAGAGGGTAACAAACGGGTTTCAAGCCCGTGGGTCCGGAGGCGATGTCGGGGCACACACACACTTGTCCACCGTGGCCCTCGGTGTGTGCATCCGAGCCCTGACAGCTGCCTGACAACAGATGGACCGCTTAAGTGATTTAGAATGGCAATTTCTGTTTTCTGCGGGTTGTAAACTTAATAGAGGAAATATGGTCTTGCGGTTAAAAGCACAAGACTGGAAATCAAGTGATCTGTGCTCTGGTTCCAGCCGTGTAGTTTCTGATGTGACTTTAAGCTAATTAAATGAAGGTATTTCTCAGTGTAATGAAGTAGAGAGGAACTGATTCAGCAGTAGTTGTTGAATGTATTATTGGATAGGTTCAATATTACTTACTGAATCTTTTCCTGAATCTGTAGGGATTTAGAGATTTTATTCAGTGAATGACTTGGGCTCTCTGCTTTAACAAAACCTCCAAGGAATAACTGTCAAAATTTGCATTAGTCTGTAAACTTTGTCTTGTCAGGGGAAATTAGATTGTCAGTATGTGATGGTTTTAGATGAAATCTCTTGCTGGTTTTCAACCCTTTGTTAATTTCAGGTAATTTACCTTCCAACGGGTGGCTTCAAAACACTGAAAACTGAAGCGAGCAATTTTTTGTTGTGAATCTCAGTTATGGAAGTTCTGCACAGAATGTCCTTCTGATATTCTGAGGAATCACAGAATTTGACTGAAGAGAAGGGGGGGGAGGTGGGGAGGAGGTGCAAACACGCTATTGCAGTCATGTGCCCGTGCTTTTCAAAAGCTCTAACGCTTTATGAAGTTGGCAGCTGGTAGTGGTAGTGGAAGTTAATAGAAGCAGCAAATAACTTAATTGAAGATGTTTCATAATTAGTGTGTTGTAACTTTTGAGAGTGCCCTGTCTGTGTAGGGTGGTGTTGGATTTAATGTCTTAATCCCTGCCGTTTGACAGTGGTTTGCTCTTACCTCTGATGTTGAAGTTTTGTTTGCTTGGCCTTGAAGTTACTGCAAAGTTCTTAATGGCACACACTTTCGCAAAACAAAACAAAGCTTCAACAAAACATGTTCTTATTGGCGTGCCTGCTTTTGTCACACCTTTATTTTCCTTTCAAACGTGGAGAAAATACACTCAAGGAATTGTCTTTTTTTCCAAAGAAGACTTTTCTAGTGGAAAGCCCAAGAGGGACAGTTGTGATGGTGATGAGAAATGGGGAAGGAGGAAGAGGGGCTTCCTGTGTGTTTCTTTCTCGCGATGACAAAAGGTTGCAACAAAAGAGTGTGATGCTGCATACAGCTGTGGTGGGTGTTTTTTGTGTGAGCTTTGGAGTTTTAACTTCCTGATGGAACCTGAAGGAATGATAACTGTGCACTCTGTGCTACTTGGCTCTTGTGATGAAGTCAAATTTTGAATCTTGCACCTTGAGTGGGTCATGTCCTGTGCAGAGTTTGCATGTTGATAGAATATTATCTGAGCTGGAAGAAATTCTGTCTCTCATGATGGAGTGCTCGTGCTCTTAAGTGTACTGCATGGTTTTGGGTTTATTCAAATGGTCTTTGCGAATTTTGTTGTGATCTTGAATATTCCAGAGAACGCTTTTCATTTCAGAAAAATGTCCTCTATATTTTCTTTATAGTTCTCTAAAGAAAACTATAAAAATTCTTTTGTTGCTCTTGGCTGAATTATATACCTGCAGAAGTACCGCTGTGGCAATTCTGTGCAAGTCTCTATTTCTGCCTTCCTTGCCAGTTAAATGTTTCAAGTTGATTAAGATGCAGCTTTTTTCTATGACAGATATGCTGAAATTTTATTGTATTAATATTTTTTTTAAAGATCTTTAAATTATTTTTTATAGCAGTAGGTAAGAAGAGCAGCTTGTGCTCGTAAGGAAAAGATATGCTCTTGTGTGAGCTACAACACTTTAGGTATTTCATGGCTAACGTTGATATAAACAGCTCATTAAAAGCAAGTCGAAGGGTAATTTAAGACTTTTGCAGTTATCATTAGTCGCAGTGCGAGTTCCTACACTGTTTTCTGGAAGCCTTTTTAGCCATGTTCCTGTGACCACGTAGGAAAGTTTGGCTGGCACTTCGAAGCTTGACCAGTGTGGGTTGGCAAGGTGCGGGATGCCTCCTGCCAAGTCTGTATCCCCACTGACCTACCACCAAGGTTGAGCCTGCCAGGACTGTCATCCTTGACAGAGGATCTTTGTCAGAATCGCTGCTACTGATCCACCAACTATGAGGTAGTGTCTCTGAATTCTGGGTCAGTGCATGTCACAAACTGACAAATTTAGAATACTTTGCCATTCATTCATTCTGTGGAAGGGGGAGAAAAAAAGCTTGCTGAATTACTATTGTCAGTGTTCCCTCCAAATCCTGTAGCTTTTGTAAACTTGTCACAGTCTTAATGCAATTCAGTTGGGTTTGGAAGTGTATACACACACACACATACACATCTTTATTCTCCTTTCACTCTTGTAAAGCTTTATGAAGGTCTGTCCAGTGTAACCCTGCTTTCAGGTTACACTTGCTGTTGCCAGTTTGCATTTTTAGTGGCAGTACTTGGGATCTTACTCTATGATGAAGGTCTTATATGTGAGCATATAAATAGTTGGAAGGCTTTGTCCAGCTTGTTTATTTTTCAACATATTTCAGGGTGTGTGAAAAGTATAAGATGTCCTTTATTGCCCCATTTTTTTTTTTCTCCAGGTGTTGCACTGAGGTCGTTCCTAATTATCCATTTGCCTGTCGGTGTCCTAACCAGTGGAGGCATTGGCTTTTGTTTTCATGGTTAAGAGAAATGTAGTGATGCTCTTGTTATGTAGCTTTAATTAAGAAATTATTGCAAACTTGTAGCTATCTGCTGTGGTTAGAATAGATCTTAACCTTAAAAACGTGAGGCAGTTTCAGGGCTGACTTTCAAATGTGCTGGGTACTGTCGATGATGGCATTTTTCAGCATAATGCTTCCGTTGGAAAGTGCCAATTAGCTGAAATAGAAGTGTGAGAAAATGCACCGTTTTGACAAAGCACTTAAGGGAGGGAGATTTTGGTTCTAAGATGGAATTAGTAGTTTTTGAGAACTTGTACAAAAGCTAATTGCTCAGTAATTAGAGTAGTTGCAGAGGCCAGGGTCATGTGAACATTGGATTTTTGTGTTCGAAGTGGATGCCTGAAGAAATAGATACTAACTTTTTTAGTCTTGGGAAGCTTTTTGTTTTTCTCCCTCCCTCTCCCCTCCTTTGTAACACAGTGAAATTCAAGTTTTGCCATGATGCAGAACAAATTTAAAACTTTTTCTGAAGTTTTCTTGACATTACTTGAAAGTGAGGGTGCTTTTGAAATGCAGTGGAGCTGTATTAGTGAACTCTTTCTGACTGGGCCTCTTACGTGATATAAATCATTATCAGTTGTTTGTTTTTTGGGGTTTTTTTTAAGCAGTGATTTTTTGAGAAGACAAAAAAACCCCAACAACACAGAAGCATCATTCTTGCAATCTGAGCTTCATGGCTTTCTTGATAGCAGTTCTTCCATGTATGGTACATTACTTGCTGCTTGTGCTTGGCCTCAAAGGTTTCTGTTAGTTCCTTTTAAGAGAGTGCTAGTTAAATACTTCTCAGCTGACAGAGTTATATGCTTCATTATTTTTTTTTAAGCTGTGTTAGATGGTGTACAGATGTGGAAATAAAAAGAGCGAGTATTGTGTGAGAAAGCCATGTCTGAAGTTGTCAATACTTTTTTTGTTTGGAGAGCGGTCACGGTTAGTAAAATTTTTGAAGATACTAAACAATTCTTCTCTGTTCTTGTTTACATGTATTTTTAGTTAGAATATATTGCCTTGTGAGTCATGGTTGAAGCAAAGGAACCTGGTACTAGCATAAAAGCATTTATCCTAGGTTTTGGTCAACTGGATGTGTGTTTGGATGTGATATGGATATTCACCCAGTTCTGGTTAAAATACCACAAGGTCTTTTCAGTATCGTTCATAAAATTTCCTTTCTCCCTTAAGGGAAAGAGGGGGAAAAAGAAGAGTTAAATCATTGATTGTATTCCTTGATGTTGCACAGGCCAACTAAAAGAATTTTTTGTGTTGAAAGGTTATGGCAATGGTAAGGGAAACATGTAGGTCCTTCAAGTTTGTTGCCCAAATTCTTTAACCACTCTGTAACTTGAGGGTTTATTTTATCCTTGATGTGCATGGAAAGACTATGGAGCATGGACCCTGTGCTAGGCTACAATAGAAAATGTGGGCTTGGGAAAATGATGATAAACCCAAATGCAATCCTGCATGATTCCTGTCAGGAAACTTATAAGGAAAGAAGGGCCTTAATAAAACCAGGTGAGACTGAGGGGTGAGGTTGGACTTTTAGGAAGCTTAAAGAAAATACTGATAACCAGCTATAGCATTATGTGCTGTAATATACTGTAATTGAGTGTCTCAGCTTTCCGTATGAAGGTGTAATGTGTTAATGTGTGTATGGAGTCAAAATATTGGAGCATTTCTAAGTTTGAAGGGGCAATAAAGTTCAGCACAAGAACTGACTGCAAAACACAGATTTAACTGCAAGTCTGCAGCAGCTGGAATGAACTACCAATTGTGTAGTTATAATGCTGGTTTGTTTATATTATGGAATTGAGTCTCAAAGCAGCTTCTAATCATGAGCAGTGAAGTTCCTTATTTCACATTGTGTATGATGCTACAGGAAGCTTTCTTAATTTGCAAACAAGTGAATTAAGCAGGAGAAGAATAGTGCTTGTACATTTGCAGTACAAGCTCAATGCTGGCAGCAGGAAAGGATGAGGACCATGTAGTTGTTACCCATGTTCTTATGCTTGTGAAAAGCATTGTTCATTGACGTGCTGCTTGGGGTGATGAATTGCTTGGTTAATGGTACTTTAAAATTAGATTTTGGGGGTGGGAAATTGATTTGGAATCGATGGCAGAACATGTTACATAAAAAATGCATCTCGTTAAAATAAATACACTGTACCTAATTTTATATCGATCTGTTCTGCTGAGAGTCCCGCTCAGGCCCCATAAGATTCCTTGACAGCAAATCAAATTAATCTGCTAAACTTGCCAGCTTAATATAATAGGCTAAGAAAATCTCAGAAAAGGAACCAAAAGGTAGCTGTGTTGCTTAGTATTTGTGATGGTAGGTGGAAAGACTGTCTATTTCTCCCATCTTCACAAGTGAAATGTGGTTTGTAAGTTCTGCTGTTAACCAACTTTGTTTATATCCAGCTGGTTTGATGAGATATTAAGAAGGGGTTCAAACAATGGACCTGTTCACACAACTAGTTTCCTTCCATTTGCTGTAGTCATTAACAAGAACTTTAACTGTCTAAATAATGCCTGCCCCAAAGTCTAGTTTTTATACAGTGTTTTCATATTTCCCTTTATATTCACCCATTAAAAGCCCCCTTGTGCTCCCCCATGCAATGCATTACACTCACTCTTTAAAGAGTGTTTGTAACTGATTTTTCAGCCAATGTTCTCTTGTAGCTCAGCTGAAAAGTCATTGAATGGGGAAGGTGATGGATAGTAGAACCTCTGCTCACCCAGAAAATACAGAAACTTTTTTTCCCTCGTGAAAGTTGTTACCAGCTGCGTCTGGAGGTGCAACAATACAAGTAATTTGTGCAACACTGAATGAAAATGTGACTCTTCAAGGCGTTTGTTTCTGTGCTCAAATCTCCCAGTGATGAACTGTTGTACTGCAATCACAGCTCATAACATGCACTTTCAAAGCCTCGGAAGAAATTGAATGTAAATATAGATGATCTGGTGAAGCTGTTCCTAGCAGATGTCATGATTACTCAGAAAGCTTTCAAAGAATTAGATGCTGAAATTACATTAAATGCAAGTAAATGTTCTAAATGTGGTTTGTGCCATTCATTCAGAAATTTTGAAACCCTACAGCAGTTGCAGTTTCTACATTAAGATGTTTGGTTTCTACATAAATGCCTGAACGTACTGCTTTGTGACCCAAAATGGCTCCAAAGACAGGAACACTTTTAGTCTACAAATAATTCATGACTTTCTAATACTACTTTGGCTTTTTCTTAAGAAAACAAGGCTGTAAACCTTTGGTATTTTTGCCTCCCAGAATAAACTTTGGAAAGGCCTAAAATGAGATAAATTCGGTGTCATTTCTACCTCCCAGTTTGTTGCAGGGTTTCTTTTTTGCCCTTCTTGTTCTTGAACAGGTAAAAATACACTTCAGCAGAAGACTCTTGAAAGCCTCATGGGTGGCCTGAATGGATTTACAGTAAAAGTTATTAAAGCTTTGAACTTCAACAGTCTCATTTTTCAGTGGTTACAGTACAAGCATGTATGTGGAAACTTTTCTTAAGAGTTGAAACAGTTTTGATCAAATCTGTTATGATGCTTCTGGAATACTTGTTCTACTAGGTTTTGCTTTGTTGATGGGTATTCAGACCAATATCAAGTTTTTAGAGCTAATTATATTACTTACTCCAAGCAGATTATTTCTAAAATCATAGTTTATACAACAGTCATTTATCAAAATTCTCTTGACACTTACTACTTACAGAACTGTTTCAGCTTTCTTTGCTTTTAGTTGCCTTGTTTGTTCCATGAGCATATTTGTGGGTAAATGATGTTGAAATGATATACAACCAGTAAAATTTTATTGCTAGTTGCTTCATGTTCCTGTGTTTGAATATTATAAAAAAAAAAATAAATATAAATGATCATAGAATAGAACTGTAGATCTGTAAACTTGATTGCCTCATGTAGATGGGACGGCTGTAATGGAATAGGTCAGAGTGGCAACAGCCAAAAGACATTTCTTGAAATCTCTTCTGAGCTCGACTTAAGTGTAGGAATTTCTAGCGTGTGTTCTGCCT
The DNA here is from genome assembly GCA_004320125.1 of Scolopax mira. NCBI lineage: Eukaryota > Metazoa > Chordata > Aves > Charadriiformes > Scolopacidae > Scolopax > Scolopax mira. The sequence goes on along the minus strand of BJBW01003239.1, from coordinate 17,805 downwards.
TGGTGATTCTTAAGATTCTTTGAAAGCATAGCTGAGAAACAGAAATAGAACTTTTTTTAATTGTCTTCTTGCTGGTCTGAGATTCTAGGTGGGTTCATTTCCTTTTTTAGGGGTGTGAGCAACGGCTGATATCTTACAGCTATTGAATGTGTGCAGGGCTTGGAAGTAACTTAATTGTGGCTGTAAACAGCTTTTACTTTTTAGAACACTAAACTTTTATCCTCAGTAAAGGAATTAATTTAGTCTGTGTTCTTGGCTAAGTTTATCTCCCTTTATGTATTTCCTGTTACTTTGAAGGGTGCAAAGGTTCTATGTGTAATAGTTGTAGGGACCTAAATTTATACTTACAGTGCAGACATGTCCTTATTTCTGAAGAAATAAAGGGATACATAGTTGGTTTTTTCTTTTCTTTTTGTAATACTGTCTTCTAAGAACTTCTTGAAGCAGTAAGAGACTTTTGCTCTTCTAATTTCTTTTTTTTTTCATTTTGGTTTTTATGAGAGCTTAGAAAGAAAGATCTTAAAACGATTTTTCTGTTTGCTTTGTTTTTTCCCATTTTTTTTCCATATTATTGAAACAAAGCTGAATAATCAAAATATCACCAATGGTATTAAGCTGCTGTGTGAAATAAATAGAATTTTTTTTTTCCTGTAAAGGATGTTTATACGTTTTTTAAACTTATACTCCTCATTGTAGCCAAGTGTCCTTGGGTCTGTTCCCTCCTTTCCTCACCTTCCACCTCCCCAGTAGAAAATCTGGGATGATTATGCGTGGGACACTATAAATGCTTTGTCTAGGGATGCTTGCTGTATCTTTTGCTGATGATGCTTAATATGTGGGTTTGTTATAAGAAAGTACCCATCCATATGTCTGAGGGAGCTTGTAAATGTGCCATTACGCTTAAAAAAGCCTTATCAGTTGACTTTTAGTTAATCAAAGATGGGAAGACAAAAAGATCCCTCTGATTAAAGGCAGCAATCTAAGAGAAGCAGTACAGAGGTACTTAAATCTTGCTTTCTCCCAACACACACACCTTTTCTCTTATGTGCAGATTTGGTGTCTCAGGGTATGTTAGGTGCTCTAATTCACCACGGTTTATCAAAACTTGAGAGACAATGTTGTTTGGCAGTCTCTGTAGCAAGAAAGGAAGCATCTTTTGTTATTGACATCCTTTCTCTTAGCCCTGCTCTTGCTTTTTGCCAGCTGCTCATTGTCTATACTTGCTTATTTAGTATTCACAAGGGATTTTACAAGTTCTTATCAGTTCGTTGCCACAGCACATCATTTCCTCTTGTCATCGTTACTCCTTAAATTGGGGGGGGGGGGATTTGCATTAGAGCTGGTGAGTGGTAGAAAACACCATTCATGAGCCAGTTGGAGCTGCACAGGGTTCTGTTCCTCTCCTTTCTGAGGCAGTTTGTAGTAAAGGTCACATTTCTAGTACTTATTCTACCATGCTTTCCTCCTCCTGTCTCTTTCTGGGGAAAACTTTTTTTTTTTTGCCAAAGGCTAAAAATATCCTCCGCTTCAAATATTCATCTTACAAGATATAAGGAAGTGCAGCATAAAAATAGCCACAGCTGAAGCAGTTGACCACCTTTCTGAGTGTCTGGGGAGGGGCTGGTTTGAGGTTTTTATTGAGTTTTTTCTTTTAAGTGTGTTTTAGTTATCTACAGTTTATTTTTTTTTTTAATACTCTCAGAAAACGTGAGATACCTAATTAGAGCTTGAGAACAAGTAGATGCTTTAGTATTTTTTCCTTTTGGGAAATGAAGATTCATTGGAGGAGCACAGTACTGGCTATGGAACTACTGGTTCTACCATGTCTCTTCCCTGGTTCTTCAGAGCAAGTTTAAGTCTTCTGTTGAAGCTCTGTGACAGGGATATAATACCAGTTTTAGAGCATATTCCCCAAGACTGTCTTCTAAGAGAAATTCACGGATTTAAGTAATGTTGTTAACAGAAACTGTGCTGTTTGGTCCCTTGACTGTCCTTTTTCCTGCTAATCAGTAATGCCAGAAGTGGGCAACTCTGATGATGTTTTACTTTATTTAGCTTTGGAATGAGGTCCTAGTACTTTTGGGATTTTGTTCTGAAACAGAATCGGGTGCAATTTCTTTTAATATCTGCCTCTTTGTTTTACTACATTCCTTACTTGTTTGCTAATTACTTGTTAACTTATCTTTTTAATAGAACTAAATTGGAGGAATTGATCATTATTTTTGATGTGAAGACTTCACCACTGACATCTCTATGTTCATTTGTCGGCCTCCAAGAAATAATACAGCTCATCGGTGGCAATAACTGCTTTTGGTGTACACTAACATTTGTTTGAAAAAACAAATAAACAACAAAACCCACCCCAACAGACAAAACCCAATAAACCTTTTGAAGACTTGTGTCAAATGACGTCAATGGCCAGTTTGTTCTCCTTTACTAGCCCAGCTGTAAAGCGTCTGTTGGGCTGGAAACAAGGAGATGAAGAGGAAAAATGGGCAGAAAAAGCTGTTGATGCTTTGGTAAAAAAGCTGAAAAAGAAAAAAGGTGCTATGGAAGAACTGGAGAAAGCCTTGAGCAGTCCAGGACAGCCTAGCAAGTGTGTCACTATTCCTCGCTCTTTAGATGGACGACTTCAAGTATCCCACAGAAAAGGCCTTCCCCATGTAATTTACTGTCGTGTTTGGCGTTGGCCTGATCTACAAAGCCATCACGAGCTGAAGCCATTGGATATTTGTGAATTTCCTTTTGGATCTAAACAGAAGGAAGTCTGCATCAATCCATACCACTATAAGAGGGTGGAGAGCCCAGGTATGTTTAAAAAAACTAAAAACTGAGCAAAATCTCCAGGATCCGCCCTTGTTCCCTCCCTCCTCCAGTACTGTGACAAATTACATTTGGGGGGGGAAGCTTGAAAGAGGAATGTTCAAAGTGTATTTTTCTGGTGGGGTTTTGGGGGAGGTGTGTTGTCCATTCTGTAGTAGCTGTTTTACTTTGTGGTAAATCACACTTGTCCCACAGATCATTTAAGCCTCCTGACCTTAAAATTAGTGGCAAAATCCTCATTTATAAGAAAACAGGAAAGTCATAATCAAAAGTTCCTCGAGATCTTTGAGAAAGTTGTTTAAAAAAACCTCAGTCCTTGCGAGGAGGTTGGTAGCCTTCTTTCAGGGGCTTAGCATCTCATCAATGAGAGATGTGAATTGAGGTGATTAAATAAAAATTAAATAAAATTTTAGGGTGCAGTGTTGCCCACTTTGATTTCCCATTAGTGGGCAGTAGAGCTGAACAGAACCAAGGGTGTTGGTGGGTTAGAGCAAGGGACATACTGCATTTGTGTCAGGGAGCAAGTCTGCTGTTAAAGCACGTTGCTGTGGGAGAAGGTGAGGAGGATTGTGGTTACGAGTGGGAGAGATGAATTATGTTGCTCTGGAAAGTATAGTGAAAAGTTGCTTCCGTTGTTCTACAAAATGGTTATAATTCTACTGGAGCTGGCTAGTGCTCAAGTTGCTCGGCTGTAGCACTTGAATTCCAGACTCCAGCACTCTTGAATGTAAAAGTTAAAACTCCAGCTCAGCTATAGTTATATATCTTAGTATAGATTTGGTTTGTCTTGGGTGAAAAGGACTATATGTAACTATATGGTTTGACTATAGTCATATAGACTACACTATTTCCATTTTGATTGATTTGATAGTGTACACATACGGTGAGTTTTGTGCTTCTAAATCGGTGCTTTGATACATGCCATGTGTGAATTGTTTGTGTTTTTTTTAAAAAAAAGGTCTGGTTCCATTTACATGAAAGATAAGTGTGTTTCTGCTCCGATTTTCGTGACAGTAAAGTTTGAGTCTTCCATGAAGCATAATGTTAAAAAATAGTGAGAGAGAGAGGATGGGGTAAAGGCATGACTGCTAAATCCCCTACTCTTTTTTCCCACTCCAGCTAGTGTTGAGATTTTCCTGATGAGCACATTATTTGTATCTCTTCCCTTCTTTCTCAGTTTTAATCCAAGTTCCCCTGTTTTTTGTTCGTTTGTTTTTTTCCAGTTCTACCTCCAGTGTTAGTGCCTAGACATAGTGAATTCAATCCACAGCACAGTCTACTAGTTCAGTTCAGGAACCTAAGCCACAACGAACCACACATGCCACACAACGCAACATTTCCAGACTCCTTCCAGCAGCCCAACAGCACTCCATTCTCCATTTCGCCAAACAGTCCCTATCCACCTTCTCCAGCCAGCAGCACTTACCCGAGCTCCCCAGCCAGCTCTGGACCATCCAGTCCCTTTCAACTACCAGGTAAGTACACCCCAAATGTCAATTGAATAAAAATAATTGAAGTGTTGCATGTTGTGTTTTATTACCTCGGGAATTTGCGATATTTGCAATAAATTACTTTTCTATTTTTGTTTTAGGGAGGTTTCTTCCTAGTTTTGTCACTAGTCGAGTTAATTTATAGCTTTTAGAATTCCAAATGTATTTGGTCACTTATCCAATAATGAGTTATTTTGGACAGCTTCAATGTAGAATAACTGATACATGCTTCAGAAGAATATCTAGCAATGAAAAGAAAGCTGATAAGAGGCTGAGCAAGAAGTTTATTGATGTCTTTCTCTGAATATAGATATTTACATGTAGTATTTCACTGAAAAAAATTAGAGCAAATATTTGATAGGAACTTAACTGATTTGTGAAAAATTAGGGTGGAAACCAACAGTTGATAAGGCAAAGGAAAGAAGCCTTATTGAGTTTGTCTGGTAATTGGTGTGGTTTATAAACCCAAGAGGTTAACAGATTTAAGATTTTATTTTTTCAGTAGCTTAGTGGCCTCATCTTTGTTCTTTCTGGCTGCCCAGTGCCCGTCTATTCAGTGGGGTATCCCTCTTGGATGAGGACTATGATCACCAGGACGGATGCATTCATGGTGTCTGGAGGGAATTTCTGAAATGGGGGATAATAATGTGTTGGTGCAATGACTGCTGTGCTGAATGTAAGAATGCAGAGGTTCACGCTTTTATAATTAACTCAGGCTGCAGAAGCAACAACAAAAAATATAACCCCTTTATGCCTTTATTATGCTACAGCAAATAGTTATTTCTTCTACTACTTCTTTCTTTGTAAACATGGAGGAGTGGATAGAGAATAAAGCTAGTGGTTGTGTGGGGAAACAGAAGAAAGTGGGAATTATAGTCATCTTGCCCAGCTGCAGCAGTGCAGTTATTAAAGAAAAAAGCACATCTCTTAGTTTCCCTCAAGTGTCCAATCTTGTTATTACTCCCATAGTAAGAATCCAGCTATTGAAGGAGGTTACTGTAAAGACAGCTGGCTGGGCTGTCTTCAGGTTCCTTTGAAAATGGATCCAGCATCTGTTCAGGAGTATTTTTGTGTGCTTACAACTGTAGAATGAATAAATAAATATTCCAAATTGTTGATGTTCTTATTTTTTATGTTTGTAGCTGATACTCCACCTCCTGCATATATGCCCCCTGATGATCAAATGGGGCAGGATAATTCTCAGTCTATGGATACAAGCAATACAATGATCCCTCAAATCATGCCAAATATATCTACCAGAGGTAGGTTTTATAATATGCTGTAAAATTAACATAGTTTGGCTTCTTACAACTCATGAGCAAATTGAACGAACAACTTCAAATGGTGCAGTAAATCTTGTTGGGAAGTGGAAGCAGTCCTCCAAGGCAAACTATGGCTGTAATAGAAAGAATTGAGAAATAAGACTTGCCTTGCTTATTTGCATCTCTTGCTTTTAAAGCCTCAGGTGCTTAGTAAGGCTTACAACAAGTTGAGCTTTCATCATTTCTCAGAACTAGTCTTTTCTGCTACCTTTGCCTGCTGTTGGAATTGTATGTGCTCTGAAAATTGAGTCCCAAACTATCACTTGAAAAAATTTTTTTTTAAAAGTGAACAGAAGAGTCATTCACCTGATATCACAGTCATCTTTATTTTTTTTTTTTTGCGTAGTGTTTTTTTTTTGTTTGCTCTCAGGTTTAAAATAGGAAAAGAATTATAAAATCCGTGGACTAGCTAAAATGCATGAAATTGAAAATCATCAAGATCTTAATTAGGACTGTTCTTCCCCATCATAACTGTTGACTAAGCTTTTAGTATCTGTTGGTATTCTGTAAGGGCTGCTTTGCAGTTTTAGATGTAATATTTTAACATTTACCTAAACAGTTATCTCCATTTTGCTTATTTTCAGATGTTCAGCCCGTTGCCTATGAAGAACCCAAACACTGGTGTTCGATTGTGTATTACGAATTAAATAATCGTGTGGGGGAGGCTTTTCATGCATCTTCTACGAGTGTTTTAGTAGATGGGTTTACAGATCCCTCCAATAATAAAAACAGGTTCTGCTTAGGTTTGCTCTCAAACGTTAACCGCAACTCGACAATTGAGAACACCAGACGGCATATTGGAAAAGGTAAAGTTTAGTTGTGCTACACATGATTAAAAAGCTAAGTCTGTGTTTTTATTTCAACTTCTCTATCCTGCAACAGTGATTATTCTCAGATAAGAATAGTAGAAGGAATCCGTAATTTACCTCTCTGGTATCTGAAGACAATGTACTCGGGCATAACTTAATTCTAATTAGTCTAGGTATTGCATGCATTTTTCTTTGGCGCTAATTTAAAAGATTAGATATTGCATCTTTCTTACCAAACTATGTTGTTACAGGGGTTTGTTTGTTACAGTTAATAGCAGTCTGAGTGTAAAATTTTCTGGTTTGGCCCCAAGAAACATATTGCAAGGCTTCTGATATTCTGTGGTGTCTCTGCTTCTTAAATCAGATTCTTCATACTACTTTATAGTATATCAAAGAGATTTTTTTTTTTTATTTTGTTGTTCATGCAAGGTATTATGCTGCTGTCTACAGTATGTTCAAATATCTTGCATGAGTTGGCAGCAGGACTTTGAAGTGCTAATGCAAAACTGCAAGGGCTGATTTGTCTTGAGTGAATCCATGGGGCGTGTACGTGTGTGGGAGGGATTCCTGGAGACAGCAGGTTTTGCAAGATCTTCTAGTTTTCCCCTGCTGTTTGGCTGATAGCACATACAGATGCAGGGTTTTCATCTTTGGTGGAATGTGCTTGGATTACCTTAAAGCGTGGTACTCCTTTTCTGATTATCTCCTTTTTGCAACTGAGTCAGTCCTGAGAAGAGAACCCTGTCTCTATTGCGTGTTATCTAGAGGCATTTTTAACACTTAAAAGCTTTTGGTACAGTTGGCCTTGAGTTGTTTTGTTGGTTTTTTTTAAATGAAAGTCACTGCTGCTTGTATCTCTTCAAGACCTACCCTGTCCCTTAGCAGTCTTTTAATTAGAAACTGCATGAATATGGCAAAATTTTGCAGAATCTCTGGAGAGCAAGAGATACATTGATATCTGTTGGAAACTTGGCTCTGCAATTCTGTTGCTCAAAAAAATTTATTGTTATAAAGGGGGAACAGCTGAAGTCTGGGACGTGGGTGGTTTGTCAGGTTCTTTTGTTTTGACTTACCCCTTTTGATGGCACCAGCAAAGGAATCTTGTGCATCCACCTAACGTCAGAAATGTAACAGAGATCCACCAGCATGTTGTAGAGTAGCATTAACTTCAATGACCTTTAAAATGTCTGCATCTCTAATACTAATTATTAAACAAAAACTTTGCTTTATGGTTACAGTTCTGAGGATGATTAAGATTGTTTGGGGATAAAATATTAATTATTTATGGCTCTTCTTTGGAAGGTTGTGGTTTTTTGCCTCCTTGAAATTACCAATCCTACTTGCTAAGATTTTGTTCTGTAGAATTATTGCATTGCAAGCACAAGTGACTTCTAATTGTGCATTGGATTATTTTTGAAGTATCTGTGTGCTTCTCAGAATGTTATATTATACAGCTCCCCTCTTCAGAAATCTCTTGGAAGTTCTTTACCCAAAAGACCTTAGCTAGCAAGTGGTGGTCTCTGCCTTTTTTAAATGAATAGGGTTGTGTTGTGAAAATGTGTTCTTGCCCACCCCAGATTTTCTCATAGCTGCTCGTAGTTGAAGTTCCTCTGTGTAACCTTCATCCTACCTTAGTCCCAAGTGGCTCTAGCAATGTTCACAACAGTTGCTACTGTCTGAAAGATTAACTTGCATCTGTTGACTTGCTGCAGCCTCATCTGGCAAACTATGGGATAGTCTGCAGTGGATTCCTGGGGTATTGCAAGACTTAAACTGAACTGTATCCCAGCTGTATAGCAGTGGTGGGTGGGGGAAAGGGAGATGTGGGAGAAGGAAGGTGAGTATCTCAACTCAAGTAGCAGCGAGAATCTGTGTTTGGATGCTGAAGGGATTAGCAGCTTGTATATGTTAACTTTTAGTCAGTAATATTGTTATAGAGGCTCAGAACATGAAGGGATGGAAGCACGGTTGCTATTCAGTATGTAGCTGAATCCAGGGAGATGTGATAAATCTAGGGGCTAAAACTGTTGATTTTAAGGTCTGTAAGGCCTGATGGTATTTAAGTTGTGCAACTAATTGGACTTACCTCTCTTTTTGCTTGATGAAAATACATGTAACATTAGAGCAGGCTGTGGATATACTTTCTCGTTCGTGTCTGTCACTGCCTTTCCTTCCAGGATGTGTGTTTATTTCTGTCAGAATTGCCACAGGCAGAAGCTACCAGTTTAATAAAACTGGAGATTTAAAATCCACGCAAATTCTCTAGGAAAATAGCTTGAAATATAACTGCTGGTATGTGGAAGTATTTTAATTCTATTGTGTAATTGATGAGAGAAGGACATCTAGTGGCTGATGTATAATGAACTCTACTGTATTTTGAAATGTTGTAATGTGGGCAAAAGAGCATTTCTGACCTCAAACAGAAATTTTGCTGTCTCTGATTTCAAGGGGATTGCATTAAGTACTATATTTTTGGAAAGAGAAGTGATTTGAAATGTTTTTATCTTTGTTTTCAAGGAGTTCATCTCTACTATGTTGGTGGGGAAGTCTATGCTGAGTGTTTAAGTGATAGCAGCATATTTGTACAGAGCAGGAACTGCAACTACCACCATGGCTTCCACCCAACAACTGTATGCAAGATTCCTAGTGGATGCAGTCTGAAAATTTTTAACAATCAGGAGTTTGCTCAGCTTTTAGCTCAGTCCGTCAATCATGGATTTGAAGCTGTATATGAGCTCACCAAAATGTGCACCATTCGAATGAGTTTTGTAAAGGTAAACAAATTATTTTGATGATGTTTCAATTTATTATGCATTTGGGCAGTCAGCAGTAATTACATTAGCACTGTAAGAATGTAGCAAAGCTATTCTGACCTGATGCGGTTCTTATCAATGATAGGTATGTTAAAAAGTGGGTGATCTGGGGAGAAGGAAGAAAGCAAGTAAGAAAGGAAAAGCACAGATTGCACTATTGGATGTTGGCTATGTATTTAGTTATTTCGATATTCAGGACAGGGATTTAATCATTATGGCTGCTAGAATTTTATTAAAGGGGATTTGAGCTCATGCTCTAAATATGACAGAACAAACAAGATCACTTAAAGAATGTGAGAGGAGCATAAGTCATCGCAGAAAAAGTTGCAATTCCTTCAAATATATTAATATTGTTTTTTGAAAAAGCTGTTTTAGGAAAAAAGACACGATTTGAATTTCTGAAAGCAAACTGTGCTGTTACTCTCACAGTAGTTGTTTTCTCAATGTTCTTTAACCAAGATGCCATCCATTTCAGATTTAGCATGGAGTCTAGACTTTGGCCTTGTGGGTTTTTTCTGCATCTTGTCCAAAAGATGTCTTGTTTGTTTTAGCAAGTATGATAAATAGCTCTCAGTTTGAGAGTGTGGAGGACAAGGAGCAGGAGAGAGATGTGGCCATAGCCAGGAGTCATCCTCGAGTTCATGGTGCACTCTAGAGAGGAGCTGGTGTAGTCGCTCCTGGTCTGTAGGAGTCAAGACTCTATTCAGGCTTCCATGTGCACCTTCCCTCTCACTGCTTCCCAACCTCAGGTTTTGGGTTTTTTTCCTTTAGGTAAGAAGAGTTGGTAGGTTGTGAGCTACCTTCAGATCTTGGAATGTGATTTCCTGCTTCTTGTTGGTACAGTTATTTTGAAAGACAATCATGTTCTCAATTTGATTGATAACATTTTGTTCATTTTTATAGGGCTGGGGAGCCGAGTATCACCGACAAGATGTCACAAGCACCCCATGCTGGATAGAAATTCATCTTCATGGGCCTCTCCAGTGGCTGGATAAAGTACTTACACAAATGGGTTCTCCTCTTAATCCCATCTCATCTGTTTCATAGTGCTGAAATTCTATCTTCAGCATTATTTTTAGCGAACTTAATCTAATTCTAGAGAAACTTCCAGTGTGGATACTGTGAGCTATATGGAGAATGGATCTTACAGTTTAACTTTTTTGTTTTTTGGTTTTTTTTTTAAATCCCTTTGTGACCAATTCCATTGTGTATAGCTAATCAGTTTTACATTTCAATTTGTTCTTGTGATGCTTAAGTGACAGTTGAGCCCTAAGGGAAAAAAGTCTATTGAAAAATTCAGAACACTTTTCCCCTCCTTCCCCTAGAATTTAAACAGGCATATGTCTTAACTGGAAACTTTTTTGTTTTGTCCTGTAGGGACAAGAATTTGAAGACTAACTTCAGAAAATAAATACATATCATAGTTTGGTATTTTTTTTTTAAACTTTTATGGAACTGTTTGAACATGTGCAGCTCCAACTTGCAAGCTGTATTTTTAACATAGTTGTTTAACATCTTTGGTTGACATCTGTCAAAAGCAAAATTAGACTTTATTATGGCTAATTTGCCTCAGATTGAACAATGTGATTTTTTTTTTTCTAAGTGTACACATGAAATATACTTTTTACAAATATTGGAGTGGTGTAAAAACACTTGTATTGTCTATTGGATAATGCTGTCATAAACACACTGTATACTAATGCAGAATAGCAGTTTGTAGCCTTTTCCCACTTCAGTTTTGTAATATCTCTTTTAACCACCGTTTTAAATACTAATTGATACAAGGTAAACATCTTGCACACTTCTGGAGTAGTAATTCTTGTTTTGCTTTGATTTACACTCATGCCGTTTGGATTTGGTTGCCAAGGCTATTTCTTTTTAGGTACCCTTCTCTATTTTAACATAAACACTACTATTTGTAAATGGCAGTGCTTACTACTTTTGGAAGGAATAAGTTGTTTTGTTTTTTTTGTTTTTGGTGTTCTAGCCGTTTATTTTACTTGTCTGGAATTGATCTGTGTTAGGCCTTTTTAATCTCTCAGTAGACATTACGCAGTATTAGTGATTACACTGTATTTAATTCACTTTCAGTATGAGTTTGAGTCTCTTTGAAGACTGTGAGTGGCTTAGCAAATTAGTTACTGAATGCAGAAGCTTTTATTTCCAGATCATGTAATTTAATACAGACCTGTTGGTAATGACCAAAAGTAATCACTTCTTTGTAGCCTACACGAAACAGTGGTCTCGATCCTGTCCCTGATGGCAGGAGTTCAATCAGAAGACTTGTAACTGTAGTTGGCAGCTTTATGGGATTGAAGGACTGCATTAATATGATGATGAAATTTCTCTCTCACATTTTAAGGAAACCTGTTGCCTGTGCTGTTGTATTACTCGGTGGAGAATTTAAACACTGTACTAAACACTAAAAGAAATCAGTTAAATAATGTATGCATATTTTTCCCCTTTAAGTAGTAAAACAAGAGGCTGAGAGAAATATTCTAAGAGAATTAGAAGTGAATTATATACAAAATTTCTTTGCATGCAGAAAAAGACCTATTGTATTTTTTAACTTATCACCCTCCTTGTTCTCTTTCCCAAACACCTCTTCAGAAAAGGGTTCAGTGTTTGGGGGAGAGGCTGAAAACTCTAAAATGCAAATACTTATTAAAAGACGTGTTGCAGTTAACTGCTGCAATCCTGAGACATTGATTGCTTACACAAGTTCTTGGGTCTTCTATTGAATGACAGTTTCTGCTCGAATGTGGAAATCATGCATCGTATGGTACCTACGTAACAAGTGATCTTAAAGGAATAAAATTGTTTACGTGTCATTAAAATGTTTCTTATGAAATGCCTTAAAGGAATAAACTGTAACACTTCTGCAGAACCCTAATGTTCTCTTGTACAGGAATTTCTGTATTACTTGGTGTTTTGTTCTTTTGGTTTTGGGGTTTTTTTCTAACCAGTTTCTCAAGTGTGTTTAGAAACAAACAAGTGCATCTTCAGGAAAGGGGAATAACATTGTTTGCCGCTCACCTTTGGGGTCTTCTCTTTCATTCTTTGGAACTGCAACCCACAGATGATTCTTTTAATCATATAACATGCAAAGTCAGTTGGCCACAGGATCAGCCTTCCATTTTCTTCTCCCTGGGCCTGGCTTGTTGAGTTGCTGAATATGTATATTTGACACTACAGGATGATTTATTTTTCTTCTTGACTAGCTTCTGCAATAAATGTCATGGCACATTGGATTAAGGAAAGATCTCAGTTGTAGGTACAAAATTTCACCTTGTCCAAAATCTTTTTCACCTAGTTTTGTTTCTGTTCACTTGTATGTTTAGATGTGGCCAACTCAGTGACTCACATCTGGGTGCTGAAGTGGGTGTTCATGAGCCAGAGCTGGTGCTTAGTGCTGGTGTTGTGGTTAGATTGGCTACCCATGCACTGAACTGTAATTTCTGCAATAATATCCAGTTAACCCACTTCTGATGCTGTCATTAAGTACTAAAATACTCTGGCATTTTTCTGTTTGTGTACATAATTCTTGAACTGTAATGTGTGCAGTGCTGGGGATATCCTTGTGACTGCTGATTTTACCAGGGCAGGTTTGTAGGAGCAGACCCAGTAAGTTCTGTCTATGTTCTCCTTTTCTGTTCCTTTTAAGTAGGACTTTTGAGAGCTTTCTAGTGAGCAAATTTTGTGTGCTACTGGTTCATGGCGTTACTCATCATGTTTTGTTCGTCTGTGCTGCTGAGAGAAAACTCAGATTTGAGTGCAGGGATGGATTGGGTGGAGAACTGTTTGACCCTAATGATGTTTTAAGTGTAGCGATAGCAGAGAGCGCTGCTCCTGCTGCATCATGCTTGTGTATAAATCAATTCTTCATCTAGATGGAGGGATGGAGAAATGGAATCAGCCAGGAGTGTGGTAGCAGAAGACGGAGCATTTCCAGTGTAGCCCAGCTTAGACTGAACGTTACTCTTGGCTTTTGTAGTGTATTTTGTTCTCTTTAAGCATCTTTCTACTTTGCACCAACCACAACACTGACTAACAGCGTTGGCAATGAGCAGGCGTAGACTGAAGTTCTTCCTGGGTTTGCTTTTACAGTCACTAAGATGAGATAGTAGCTTGGATATTCCTCCTTAGAGGAATATTCCTCCTTCAGTCTTGCTGGTGGTCAGTCCAGTGCCTTCTGTAAGTACTATGTTCATTTAAGTTCATTAGGCACGAAGTAATTGTACCTGAAGGGATGACACTGGGTTATAGTATGTATAGGACCAAAATGAAACTTCATCGTGTGACCGATGAGAGACAAATCTAGAATAGCCCATTAATCAAAAGAATGATGAAACAGCCCATGTATTATGATTTGGTATAGAATTACTTAAAATATCAGAATCTTTTGGGTTTTGCTTGAAGCTATTTTGGTTTTCCTCTGCAGTATTACAATGTGTAAGTTGTCAGTTCTTCGGCAGATGCTCTTTGCAATGTAAGTCTAGAGAACATTACAATGTGTCAGGCTTTCTCCGTAGTTTTAAATAATAACTTTTTTCAAGATACTGTTTCAGTTGCCCGAAGTGTTGCTAAACAAAACCAAACCAAAACATTTGCTAAATGTTTTACTTCAAAAGGCTTCATGTGACTTAAATTTCACAACTGCAAAAAAAAAAGTTCTGTTTAGGAAGGTAACCCATTCTGAATTCAAATCAGTAGACCAAACCATCAGATTAGAACATGATGTTGCTTTATTGTGCTGCTCCATAAACCTGCTTCTGTGTTTGTTGTGAGCATAACCTTTATGCTTTTGTTTACATTGTAGGAAACACAGTTCTAGTGATGAGTTGGGTTTTTTTTTCATTTAACTCTAAACATCTTTTTATTTTGTTAATTTTAAAAATTATTAGGTTTTGCTATGTTATGTTTTTAAAGATATTTTTTGCATACTGCTGCTCGTATTTCAATAAACAAAACAAAAAAACCCTACAGATTTTTCTGATTTCCTTTATCTGTAACATAGTATGTCTCAAATATTTCTTTACAAGGGTTGATTTATGAGTTCTTGTAACTCTCGATGCTGATGCCTTACCAAGTACGTATTCCTCCTCATACAAATGAGATCTTGTAATTTTAAAAATACTTTTCTATAGCTCTTTGGCAACACAAAAGCTACACAAGTGTTCTTGGAAGCAGAGACTAAATCATTTAACTTGAGTTCTTGTTTCTTGTAGAAGGGGCCAGCTGAAGTGGTAACAATTTGTTGGTTTTTATAAAAATATATAAATCAGTAGTAAAAAAAAAAAAAGTGTATCTGTAAGGCTTCAGCAACACTCTGCTTGTGCTGGGGGTGGTTGGTTTTTATTTTTTATTTTTTCTACTATTGTGGCCAACGATAAGGCTTTTAAACAACTGTCCTAGTGTCTGAACGTGTAGAGCTTTAACCTGCTGACAGATAGCCTTTTCATTGAAATGAAGGCTCTTCAAGTATCTCCTGAAACTCAAATACTGTTCCAGTAAAATGGAAATTATTTTTTAAGATCGGGGGTGGTAGGGGGGAACCTTTCCTCTCATTTACTGAGATGCTGTAGAAATAGAAGTTGAAATAATAATTGGCAGTGTGCACAAAGGAAAAGAAATTTCTTTTTTGGCAGTACGAAATTTTTCAGTACAAAAATACTGAATCCTGATTCCAGGCAGATACTGTGTTCTTTATATGGATATTTATAGTATAAAACTGAAACAAGAGTGTTGATACTGCTTAATCTTGTCTCTGCTTCCTCCTTTGGGATTTAATTTGGCTACAGGCTGCTGCCTTGCAGTAATACCCTGTGAAGTTCTCCCATCTTCTCCATAATCACAGCTTTTTTCATCTGAATGTGCAACTGCACTATATGAAGGAGGATCCAATCACTCAATAATATTATCTTTTTTATATCTCCTGTTGCTGTTTTGATGGTTTTGCTTCCAAAACAATGATTGCCATGTGAAGTTCCCAGAGGATTTACTGGGACAGTATTACCTAGGTGATATAGTCACATTTGTGAGTAACATCTTGCAGTGAGTGTTGTGGTCACTTGCTGGCTTTCCAGAAACTTTGTGTGGAATTGTATTAGTAGATTTCTATAGAAGTAAAAAACAACAACAAAAAAATCTTGGTTATTAAGAGTTTTAAATCATTTTATAGCACCAAAGAGGTTTTTCTCAGTCTTAATAGTCTTGGTCTCAGGGGAAGTGAGAGGTATAGTAACCATTAGTAATTACACCTCTGAGTAGCTAGCCAGAGCAACCTCTGACATTGTTCATTTATGGTTTTTTTCAGAAGAAAAAAAAAGCTTTGGGCAAAACACACCTCTTCCACCCCCACTGTAACCTGCGTTGTGTGTTGAATGAGTCAAAGGCCACTTCTGTTCACTGCTACGTAAAAAGCAAATATCTCACTGACATTTAGAGTAATTGAACGTTGAGCGTCCTATACCCGATGCCAAGAGAAATCTGCCTTTCTTGTCCCAGGGTGCTCCCTGCCCTCTTGTAGCCAAGGACCTTCTCAGACACCATCCCGAGAAATCCTCCTCCTCTGGGAAAAACTGTTTCAAAGCAATTAGGAAATTATTTTTGCTATCGATACAGCGGTCAGAGGGCATTGGTGATTGGAGTGTCAAGTCAGTGCACCAAAACAGGCTTTTCCAAATAACTTTCCCGAAATAAGCCCTTGGTGGGAATGCAGATTCCATTTAATTTGCCGAATTCTGTATTTTGGCTGTGTGATTTAGAGTGTGTGTGTGCTTTCCAGATGCTGCTACCATCAAAAAAATCACTTCTGACTAAACTGCCTCGAGTTTTCTTTTAAATCTTGAGCACTGTTAATCTCCTGATTTAGGATGCAGAGCAAGCCATCTTCTTCTGGGTGCGCTGAGCATTTGTAAAAGGTCCCAAAGTACCTGTGAATTGTCAGCCACGAAGTGAAATGTAAATGTTTTTAGATACTTTGTCATCTTAATGCTCAATTAGTATTGGCGAGAGAGCTGCCTTATGCTGATGAGTGTTTTGTAGTCAGCCGGCGTTAGCACTTGGGTTGGTGCCTTTCACCACAAATAATCATTCCCCTTAGTGTTGGACGTGTGTGTATAAACTTTGAAGTAAAGAAATGTCATCCTTTGCACTTTTGATCATGCAGGTGCAGCGAAGGTGGTGTCTGCACCTCTGGAGGGGGAATTCTCTCTCCAGACACTCGCAAGTTTAATAGTGAAGCCGAAGAGTGCTGCGTGCTGGGGAGTAGCTTTCCTAGACTGAAAAACGAAGCCTACACAAGCTGTAGAGTGGGGAGGTATGAGATTTGTGCAAGCTGTGTAGCTTCTCTCCTTGTAGAAACTATATTTTGAGGGAGAAAACAACTATCAGTTCCCACAGCAGAAAACTATCAGCAAAGTCACTGAAAGGACGTAACTTTCAGTCCTGATGTCTTGCTGCTTCTCCCATCAGTTGTTCTTTTCCATGACTTTCCAACTCCTGCGGGTTGGAAGAAGGGCACTTTGGCCTGATAAGAAACATCATTTTGAAGTCTCTGTTCCTTTTACCGTGTGTGATGTCCCCTGCCCAGGTGACGGGGACCTCTGCCCAGGTTTTCAGACACACTGGGGGAAATGGCATGTTGTGCATTGAGTATGTCCTAGCCATCTGCTGCAGGTAGATTAAAACACGTGGTCTGGCTTTGCCCTATTTTTCTATATTTAGTATATTAGTATTTAGTTAATTTTCCTCCAAAACCCCTCCTGAGAGATTGCTCCAAAGTCCATCCCAGTCAAAGGGCTAAACCTCAGGATTCCAAGTAAGATTCCTCTGGCTGATTGAGTTCTTGGAGCATGTTCCCATTAAAAGGAGGGCATAAGCCTTAATAAAAAGACAACTTAGCCTAAACACAAATGCATCCAACACCAGTGTGACAGGTGCTTCAGTGTTTTACAATTTCCCAGCAGTTGTCATCAAATTCTTTTTAAATATGTTGTTCTTGTCAACTGTCTTACAGGCCGAATGCTCAAGTGTGCTGTGCAAATATTTCTTTAAGCAGCGTTTTCTAGCTCTAGTGGGAAGGCCTGTCTTGGGATTCTCCAAATCCTGTGATGAGCTTCTAAAGGTAAGTGTGAGACCACAGCTTCATCAGCTGGTGGTTGTAGGACATGTGGGGATCTGCTTAAAGCAAACATCGCAGCCACCAACAAGAGTGACATTTGAAATGGAAACAAAAAGAAACCAACCCCCCCCAAGGAACCCAGTCTAAAAGTTCCTTCCAAAAATCTGGAGGCAGGAAATCTATCCCAGCAGAGATATCTTGCCAGTATTTTTATTTATTTTTTTTTGTAGTACCACCTTAAGTTCTACAGTTATCATGGCAGCGTCCCGTTTTCCAAGC
Organism: Scolopax mira; assembly: GCA_004320125.1. NCBI lineage: Eukaryota > Metazoa > Chordata > Aves > Charadriiformes > Scolopacidae > Scolopax > Scolopax mira. The sequence goes on along the minus strand of BJBW01003239.1, from coordinate 144 downwards.
GCGATGGTCCCACCTGATCTAGAGGAAGCGGTTGCCGTTGGGCGACCCCGCAGTTGGGGTCTTCTGCATGAAGATCTCTGTTGCAGGAGCTCTGCTGTAGAACAGGAACACTAGAAGTTCTAGAACACTAGAAGTTCTAGAACA
>BJBW01003238.1:107832-133054 GCA_004320125.1 Scolopax mira | reverse complement strand
CGGTTGGTGTCACCACCATAACTTCTGATACTTTGATAGCGGGTTGGACCATTCAGGACCAGGCTTGTTATCAGGTAATGGAAGATGCCTCTCTCAAAAGGGAAAGACTGTTCTGGCCCAAGAGATGGTGGGGTTGATAGACAGGTCTTTAAACTAGATGTGAAGGGGGAGAGAGGTGATTGCCTCGGGAGCCTCAAGGACAGGTCTGATGTTAAGGGAATACGGGAATCACAGATGAAACACCACAAAGGAAGGCCACCTGAAGAGCAACATGAAGGAAAGGGAGCCATTCCAGCCAGTAAGTCAGGCCCATTAGGTGCCCAGCTGAAATGCCTTTACACAGATGCACGCAGCAAGGGAAACAAGCAAGAGGAGATAGAGATGTGCACATGCCTCCAGGGCTATGACCTTATCGGCATTACCAAAACGTGGTGGGATGGCTCTTATGACTGGAGTGTTGGAATGGAGGATTACAGACTCTTCAGGAAAAACAGGATAGGCAGAAGAGGAGGGGGTGTTGCCCTCTATGTCAAGGACCAGCTGGAATGTGTGGAGATCCACCTGGGCATGGATGAAGACCTGTCAGAGAGCTTATGGGTCAGGATTAAGGGGAGCACGAGGGCAGGTGATGTTACAGTAGGAGTCTACTACAGATCACCAGATCACAGTGACAGTGAGGATGCGGCCCTCCATAAACAGATAGGGGCAGCATCGCGCTCACACTCCCTGGTCCTCATGGGGGACTTCACCCCCCCCCGATATCTGTTGGAAGGACAACACAGCAGAGCACAAGAAATCCATTGATTTCTGACATCTTGATGACAACTTTCTCCTTCAAATGATCGAGGGACCAACAGGAAAAGGAGCCATGCTGGACCTTGTCCTTACCAAAAAGGAGGGGCTGGTCAGGAATGTCAAGTTCAAGGGTAGCCTCAGCTGCAGTGATCATGAGATGACAGAATTCAAGACTCATAAGGCAGCAAGGAAGGTGTGCAGCAAGCTGGCTACCCTGGACTTCAGAAGAGTGGACTTTGATTTCCTTAGAGATCTGATTGGCAAGGTGGCATGGGAAAAATTACCGGAGGGGAGAGGGGCTCAAGAGGGCTGGGTGGTATTCAAGGGAGAATCATCCCCTCCAAGCTCAGGAGAGGTGCATCCCCAAAAAAGAAGAAATCATGCAAAATAGCCAGCAGGTCTGCATGGATGAGTAAGGAACTGCTGGACAAAGTCAGGACCAAAAGGGAGGCCTACAGAGGGTGGAAGCAGGGAAGGGTAGACTGGGCAGAATACACAGCAACTGTCCGAGTGGCCAGAAAGGAGATCAGGCACGTGAAAGCCCAGGCAGAAGTAAATCTAGCCAGGGATGTGAAAGGTAATAAAAAGAAATTCTATAGATATATCAGGGATAAAGGCAAGACGAGGGAAGCTGTGTGTTGCCTCCAGAAGGAAGTGGGAGATCTGGTCACCCAGGATATGGATAAGGCTGAGTTACTGAACGAGTTCTTTGCCTCAGTCTTCACTGGCAAGGGCTTCACTGCCCAAGTCACAGAAGGCAAGAACGGGTGCTCTGAGAGTGAAGAACCGCCCATGGTATGAGATCAGGTTTGATACCTCTTAAGGAACTTGAAGGTGCGTAAGTCCATGGGACCTGATGAAATCCATCCACAGGTCCTGAGGGAGCTGGCAGACAAAGTTGCTAAGCCCCTTTCATATTTGAGAAATCGTGGCAATCTGGCGAAGTTCCCACTGACTGGAAAAAGGGGAACATGCTCCAATATTCAAAAAAGGGAAAAAAAGAAGACCCAGGGAACTACAGACCAGTCAGTCTCACCTCTGTGCTTGGCAAGATCATGGAGCAGATCCTCCTGAAATCTTCACTAAGGAACACGGAAAATAAGAAGGTGATTGGAGACAGCCAACATGGCTTCACCAAGGGCAAATCGTGCCTAACAAATTTGGTGGCCTTTTATGATACTGGCACAGACTTGGTAGACAAAGGCAGAGCTATAGATGTCATCTACCTGGACTTACACAAAGCATTTGACACTGTCCCGCATGATATACTGGTCTCAAAATTGGAAAGTCATGGATTCAATGGATGGACCACTCGGTGGATAAGGAACTGGCTGGATGGCTGCACTCGAAGGGTTGTGGTCAACGGCTCAATGTCCAATTGGCGGCCAGTATCAAGTGGTGTTCCTCAGGGGTCAGTACTGGGACCAGTATTATTTAACATATTTGTTGGTGACATGGACAGTGGGATAGAGTGCACCCTCAGCACATTTGCTGATGACACCAAGCTCAGTGGCACAGTTGACACGCTGGAGGGAAGGGACGCCATCCAGAGGGACCTGGACAGGCTGGAGAGGTGGGCTCATGCAAATCACATGAAGTTCAACCAAGCCAAGTGCAGGGTCCTCCACTTGGGACATGGCAATTCCAGGCACAAATACAGGTTGGGCAGAGAATGTCTGGAAAGCAGCCCTGAGGAGAAGGATTTGGGAGTGCTCGTGGATGAGAAGCTCAACATGAGCCAGCAGTGTGCACTGGCAGCCCAGAGAGCCAACCGTGTCCTGGGCTGCATCAAGAGAAGTGTGGCCAGCAGGTCAGGGAAGGTGATTCTGCCTCTCTACTCTGCACTTGTGAGACCCCACCTGGAGTACTGTGTCCAGCTTTGGAGTCCTCAACACAGGAAGGACATGGACCTGTTGGAAATGGGTCTGATGGAGGGCCACGAGGATGATCAGAGGGATGGAGCACCTCTCTTATGAAGACAGACTGAGAGAGCTGGGGTTGTTCAGCCTGGAGAAAAGAAGGCTCTGGGGAGACCTTGTAACAGCCTTTCAAAGTCTGAAGGGAGCCTATAGGAGAGCCAGAGAGGGACTGTTTACAAGGAAGTGTAGTGACAGGTCAAGGGGCAATGGGTTTAAATTGGAAGAAGGGAGATTTAGATTAGACACCAGAAAGAAATTCTTTCCTGTGAGGGTGGTGAGGCGCTGGAACAGGTTGCCCAGAGAAGTTGGGGATGCCCCATCCCTGGAAGTGCTCAAGGCCAGGCTGGATGGGGCTTTGAGCAACCTGCTCTAGTGGGAGGTGTCCCTGCCCATGGCAGGGGGGTTGGAACTCAATGATCTTTAAGGTCCCCTCCAACTCAAACAATTCTATGATTCTATGATTCTCTTGCTCAGTTCTCTCGTTGAAAGCACTGATGAAAGCAACAGGTCCATGTGCTGTTCCCAAAAAGACCTAGTTGGACTGAAGGATATTGGCTTCTGGAGCTTTTCTCTTCTCAGCTTCCTGCTAGAACAAATTTGTTTTGATTGTTCCACTGCTGTTGGTCAATGTAAAGCTGAATGGTGCTGGTGGCTGACTCATCACTCTTGGCTTGGCTACTACACTGCCTAATGAGTGAAAGTGAGGTACTAATGACTAAGAAAAAAGGGCCATTAGCTAACAAAGGAAGAAACAAGGAAGGACAGGAAATCTTGCAGCCATTATACGGACAGAAAACATCAAGAAAATAACATTTTTGTCACTAACGGTTTTGCCAAATCTAAGCCGTATTTACTTTCCTGAAAACGATTGATCCAGTAGAACACTCGTGCTTTGAAAATGGAATGCATAAACACTGTGTGGTAGAAATTAGCTGAGAAGCAACATCTTAATATACATTGTGCAGGAGTGCGTGGAGCACTTCTGATGGTGAAGGAGACTGAGTTCCCAAACAGTCAGTCCCAAAGAATGTTAAAAATATTTGTGGGAGAGAACAGGCGGGTAAAATGTGATTTTTCTGGACTACTCTCTGCTTATTTAAAGCATAAATGTTCTATGTGTTTTCTTTTCATATCAGTGTTAAGCTTATCTTATAAACACATCTTCAGTACGTAAAGTAAGTTAAAAACATCCATTCTAAAACTTGGATGCAAAGAGAATGTGGCTTGGATGCTTGCTGGCATGAAGAGAGATATCCTGTCTTATTCTTTTTTGTTCTGTGATACAGTTGTAGCATTATCTGGTATCCAGGGCTTTGAAGGATCTATTGTAAGCATGTCAAAGACTTTTTAAATTACTTTGTTTTTGTAAGTGTTAGATCACAAAAGCTGAGGAATGAATCCCACAGATTTCCACTCAACAATGTATCCCATTATTGTTTTTCCTGTGTTGGAGTTAAAATTAAACTGGCATTAATAACACTCTGCATATTTACTCTACCAATGAGAAAAAAATATGTTGTAATAATTAATCTGTCTATAGAAACATGCATTCAAGGTGCAGCTTAGACACTAACTAGTCATTGCTGTGTGCTGCTGGTGCAGTCATTGAAAAGAGGTGCCTTGCACAAGATCCTGATGACCATGATGGAACTTGGGTGAGAGAGGACTTCTGTGGGCAATCGTGATTAGTATCTCACCTCCTTAGTGACGTGGGTAGTCTAGGACTAACAAGCTATGGGACAAATCCTTCCACCTGGCAGTTTTGCACACAGGAAGTGAACATCCCCACAGCAAGTGGTAGCTCGTCCAGGAGCTGTTGTGGCCAACACCCACTGGGCTGAGGGAGCTAAGGGAGATGAATGCCACAGCTACAGGGCAGTTGGTGGGTGTGAAGGCTGTGTGGTTGGAGGCTATGAATGGCTGAGCTTGGAGTCCAGATTAAAAATTGACAGGACTCTAAGGCTGGGACAAAGATGCAGAAGTGGGAAGACAACAGATCAGCAGCTTGTCATAAGAAAGAAGGCAAAAAGAAAGAATGGGCAGAAAACGCTCTGCTTCCATGCTCCTAGACTTAGTTTCAGGAAATCATAGTCATTCTGATGTCAGCATGTCCCTGTCAGCACCCCCAGCAAAAGTCCAAACTCCCCTTCAGTTTCCTGCCTCTAAAGGGTGACAACGTTCAGTTGTTACCCATTACTCTGTGGTACCTCATGGTGCAAAGTGTCCTGATCTAGGAGATCTTGCCTTGCTGAAGACCATCTGGGTGTCAGAATGTCACTGGACTGTGGAATTCCTGCTTTTTTTAGCATCATTTTTTAAAAGTCTGGGAAATTGGTACTATTTTGTACTAATTAGTACTAATATTGTAGAAGGTAGAAGAATAGTCAAGTTGTAGAAGGAAGCATTCAAAACCTACAAAGCGTAACGATTAAGAGTTACCTAGTGATTTGATATGACCCTGTTATGTATATTCATCAGGATATTTTAAAAACAAGTTTGAGTCCAATTTTATTTATGCTGACCGTTCTTCAATGTAAATAGTTGTGTGAAGCTGTTCATTTCCACAGTGCTCAGTACCAAAAAGTTATCACAATAGCAGCACTTGCTCAGTACTTTAGCTTCATTTTACATATGGGACAAAATTCTTCATAGCCAAGTGACATCTGGAAAGCAGGTTTAGAAGTTGGGATACCTTTGTACCTTTTCCTTAATTTAAATGACTCTCCAGAGCCAGAGCCGTACATAAAATATAGAGGGTGGAGATGAAATCCTATCTCTACAGAAATTAATATAACTTAGACATTGTGGTGCAGATATGCATCCTTAAGGCCTAAGTTATTCTGTTCACCGAACCAAATTGCTTACAAATTGGCAAACTAACAAATATCAGCATTTATCAAAATTAAATCTGCATGTTCTTCAAATCCATGTATCATCAACTACTTCCAGATGTAAATATCCATGGATAGTTTTAAGGAACCTCCGTCCCAGAGTCCCACAGTCAGTTTCCGTCACGATTCTCAGAGTTAGCACTGTTGATGTACAGCAATATTTGGTCTCTTCAGGAAACGATGCTTGTTGCTTTCCTTAGAGCCAGGTATCCTGTAACCACATCTGAAGGGAGCATCCGAATATAGGCAAATTCTTCAATAGTACTAAATCTCAGCTTGCTTTGGGGATCTGTGTAATTTGCCTGAAAAAGAAAGAATAGCAGAGACACTATTCAAAGAACGTCTCAAAACAGAATCCTAAAAAAAGTGTCTAATTACAAGAGCACAAAATAGTGAGTTTCTTTTCCCAGTAACAGCACTGCCGTTCTACCATGTGACCAAAAGTTTGTACATTTTTTTTTCTCCTCATGTCAGAACTTGTGAGAAGTTAACAGACCCCTATAAAATCACATTAGAAATGCATTAAACATAACAGAGGGCTGAAATAGTTTCGTACAAAACACAGTGCAAAAGAAATTCCTCAACTCTTAAGCTCGCCCTAGCAACTCTGTGCCTTGTGCTGTCTCCCACAAGGCAGCGCTCCAAAGAGTCAGGCTGCTGCCAACACATGAACCACAAAGAGGCTGAATTATGGGTGCTCTGATAGTTTTGGACTGATTTTCTCTTAACTTTTAAGAGAAAACTTAAAAAAACTTAACTTAGCTTTTAATTTACTTTAAAGTGGTCGTTAAAGCAAGGGAGTCTCAGCTTATGGTCCTGTGACTGAAGTGATAAGAAGTTTGAACTCAGCATTGTGCTTTGCTGTGGACGTTTGCTCTCAGGATTGCAGCCTGGCCAGCCAACCCTTGGCCACGCTGTATCCTCTGCTCTATTTGGACCCTGGGTGCCTGGGAGCGCTGCCAGTCTCCTTCCATCCTCTCCCCTTCCTTGTTGCTACAGAAACCTTGACCTTGGATGAGCTCGGGGCGGGGGGGGGGGGGTGCAGCACAGGAGGCTGGGCTGGAAGGGGATCACCCCTCCACCTTCAGCCTCCAGCACAATCGCCTCCTGTTCAGCATTGTATTCCCAAGTGCCTGCCAAGGCTCTGAAAGTGTCTTCTGTACCTTTCTTTAACAGGAGATGGTGGCAGGCTGCGAGGCATAGGCAGTTGAGATCCCTTAAGAGCTTGCTACTAAAAAAGAAAAGGGCATGAGAGCTGGAGCGTTCCCTCCATTCCCAAGTGCAAAGCCATCTACCATTTTTATCTAGGAGAGGATCTGTTGACCATGGTAACAATCCCGTCAATCATCTGGCCTGATAAGACTTAGCAGAAAATTAAGTGTTATTTGTAGCTTGTTTCTTTACAAAGAAATGCTACAAGGTTAATTAAATAGATATTAAATTAGATATTAGGAAGAATTACTTTACTGAGAGAGTGGTCAGGCACTGGAACAGCCTGCCCAGGGAGGTGGTGGAGTCACCGTCCCTGGAGGTATTTAAGAAACGTGTAGACATGGATTTTCAGGGCATGCTCTAGTGCCCGAGATTATTGGTCTGTGTGTGGGTGTGATGTGGTGGGGTGGTGTGTTTTTTGTGGTGTGGGGTTTTTTTGAAGGGTTTTTTTTGGTTTTTTGTGGAGTTTTTTTGTGGTTGGACTTGATGATCTCAGAGGTCCCTTCCAACCATGGTGATTCTGTGATTCTGTGAAATGTAGTCAGCTAACAGTCAAGCCATCAATTTCCAAACAAATGGCAAAATTAGGACATTTGGAGTAAATTTATTCCTGGTGGTAACTTTGTATAAAATTATAAAATTTATTTTTATTCACGCTTTAAATCTGTAAGAAAATGTAAGAAAAAGCTAACCAAGCAGACTGCTTCTCCAATGTGCACAATTCTGTAATAAACTAGCCAAGCAATATCTGCAATTTGTGTTGCGCACCAATCTCAAATATGTTAAAAATAGGATGTCAGTTCGTCACCATTCTGATACTTTGCATTGGGCTGTACTGTTTGCACACACTTATGTAGGGTAACTACTCATTTATACCATGACTTCAGTCTGAAAACAAACCTTTTCACTAACTCAGTAATAATTAAACAGATTAGAAAAGTTAAGTGACTTTGCAAAGAAAAAACTCTGTTGTCTTTAGAAACTAAGTCAAAAGCCACAGATAGATGCTTTTCAAATACAATAAATTAGTTATCTCCATCTGTTTCTATAGTAACAAGGCTTATCCATTTTCAGAAAAAAGAAATATAAACATTTGAAAGTTTGGGATTTGTTTCTAAATCTGCTTTACAATAAAGTACTCTATCTAAGTACTCATCTTGCAAGTTTGGAAATAATAGTTTTATATTACAGTGTCAATATAGTAGATAATAGCTTTTAAATTCTAGACTGCCTTACAAATACAAATTTGCTGCTCTGCTTAGACCATTGGTACTGCTTAGACCATTGGTAAATTTAATTCCATTTGTGTTTCAGAAAGAGGAAAGGATCAGTAGAATTTAATTGTGGCATTTAATATAACTGCAGTTATAGTGATGGGAGTGTGTTTTAATACACCTTTTTTTTTTTTTTGTTCCTGCTAGACCATTCAACCCTTCCCTAAATGGATAATGCTAAGAAATTTCTTTTACTTTTTTTTTTTTTCCTGTGGGGAATCCAGTATTCCCATAGGAAATATATTCTTACACAAATGTTTTCATTTGTGAAAATACAAAGAACTTTTTTTTATACTAGATTTCTCACGTATTCTATTACCCTATTCTATATCTTCCCACTAGGAAATGATCTTGAAAATATATTTAGTGCTTCTTATGAGACATTTCTAGTTTAGCAATTTAAAGGACACACCGTCTCAGTTATCTTAATAAGAAAGATTTTTTTTTTAAACACTTTATTTTTATCATAGTCTGGAGAAACCTAGCAGGCCAGGTAAAATAGGAAATTTGACTATTAGAGGATGGAGAATTAAGAAAAAGAAATGTGGAAAGACAAAAAAGGAAACAAAAGCAGCACTTAGTGGATTTATATAGAAAGGCAAGTATTTATACTGAGCTAGAATAGTTAGAATATATAAATCACTGTAAAGGATGAAAAGGAGAAGCTGATAAAGAAAAACTGAGGAACTGAGAGGAAGACTCTTATTTCCTATGTCTAAACTGACCATTATCTGGTAGGGACACTCCACTCACATCTATGACCTGCATCATCATCATCTCGCTACAGGTGCAGTGACTAACTAGTTTTGAAATGCATCTAAGGCCAGTGCTGGAAAGCATTATTTGGTTCCTTGGAGATGGGGCAGTGAAAGCACCTTACGCCCTTACGGCTTCTGTCCCACATAAGCCCTTCACAGGTCAGAGATATTGCAGCAACTCTGATAACACCTGGTGTGAATGCTATTAATACTTGCAAAGCAACTCTGAGGGGAGAGAACAGGAAACAGATGAACATCATTAAGTGACCCAATATGGAATGTTTGCTATTTTTGTGACATCTACTCAGTATTATTTCACATGTCTGCTTATGCCCCTTCCTCCATCCACTGCACCTTTATATAGAGTAGGGGTGCATATGCCAAGCTCTTTATTCAACTGACTCCTCTTCTTGTCTGAAAATGAGTTACTATTATATCAAAGCAGTATTCTTACAAGACTTTAAGTCTGCCTGGCTGGAGGGAATTGTTTTCCCTGAGTTCCTGCACATCCTCTTCCATTTGCTGTCGGTCAGTTAATCTGCGTGGGAGATACTGCTTTCCCATTCCCTCTTGAACACCAAGGGTTACACGCCTCCATCTGAGCAACCCACTCCACTTCTAAATCATGCCCAAAGACATAGGCTGGAAACATACCACCTCCTTGGTACCCAATTTAAATGTGTTACTTAAAAAATAAAAAAGTAAAAGAAAACATATGCTACTAAATCAAGAACTCAAATGTTAGATGTGCAGGATTACAGTTGACCCTGTAGCTATTCTTCAATGCCTTGCTCTGTGCATCCACTGTAAGGCAGTACTTAATTAAGTGCTCACCCATTATTTTTTCCAACAGGGACTTTCACCTAATTCAGTGTAGAGAATGCAAGGTGCTGAGTTAACCTTCATTAACATAACAAATGTGTATGTTGACAGGCACATCTATGAGGTGGTATCAACCCTGTGAGGTGGGCTAGTGCCCTGTGGATGAGAAGCAGATTAAACTGAGGGAAGGGACCCAGAAGTTCTGTCATTACAAAGTTTTCATTATTGCAGTGATTTAGCGTAACAGTTCCTTACCCCCTTTTATAGTCCAAAATATAACATTCCCATTCATTTCCATTGTAATATATGCATAGGCTTCTGCAAAATAAATCACCAAGGGCTGAAGGTGAAAAGTGAAAAGATATGCTGTTACTAACACCTGTTTTGTTTTAAATAAAATTATTCATGTCACTTAGGAACAGTGTCAGCAGCAGATACAAATTTTTTGTTCGGCAGAATTCAATTACTTTACTCCTGTTTTGTGCCAACAGAATCTTTGGGGAATTCAAGTGCCAAATTGTAACTACCGAAACTTTTTGGAGCATGTGCAAATGTGCTTGGGTTTTTTTTCCCCCTCCTTTTCTTCTTCTATTTTCCTTAACAAAACCATGTAAAAGAGCCCATCTGTGAGACACAGGCTATATATCTGCCAAAATCCAAGTTCCAGCTCAGAAGCATGAGGGTATCTGAAATTCTCAAAAGTCCATGCCAAGTGTCTGTCTTGGGCTGATTTGTTTGAGGGAAAGTTTGAGAGCAATGATAAGTTGTTTTTTTAAACCTGGGCCAATCAATATAATTTTGCCTAATCTCACGCTTGGAAACTGCTGAGCCATCTTTTTGAAACTTTCTCTAAAAGATAGAATGAAATAAATTAGCCTCAGGCAAACACTCAGCATGGAAAGTTTCTGTGTGGTTAAAGCTTGGCAAAGTTAGCAGTCATGGAGTATGTGGGCTACCAGCTTTCACTGTAAAAATCTAAAAATCAGAAATGATGGGGACCAGTGCAGACTCTACAGCTGTGAAAATGGTGTGATAGGAGGCAGGACAAGGTATTGAATCTGTCCTGATACCTATTAACAACCTAAGGATTTTGTGATGTAGAAACAGTGTTTGGGGTTTGGGTCTGAATCACCAGACAAATAATAAGCACGAGGCTGAACAGGAACCTCAGCAAGTCCATCTTTTACAAAAGCATGCACCAGCATTATTTCAGCTGGGGAAAGTGAGATGCCAATTTTGAAGAGAAAAATAAAATACTTACCGGAAGTCCTGAAATGTCAGAATATTTCTTGGCAGGCTTAAAGGAAGGAGGAGCATCAATATTAAAATCTAGAGAAAAACAAAGGGGTAAATCCAGTGTGTTATATATATATTTTAAAACATAAATCCAGAATACGAATAGGTAACAATACTTCTTGAAAATGCTGCCTTTGCTTTCTGAGGTCTCTATTAACTCGCAGCACTAAGGCAAAGAGATAGGAAGCAGAATTACCTCTGAAAATATTTAGCCTGTTAGCACTGCTAAACAACAGCCTGCTTCTGCTCACCCCTCTAATAGGAGTTCAGTAAGTAGAACTGCCCTCCCCCAAAGGAAAAATATGAGAGCTAGTTCAAAATGTGTTGACTTCTTCCAAGTCTTAATGAATTCCCTCGCAGTCGTTATTTGGAAAGAACAGCCATTATTGTACACATGCTGTACGTTAAGACCACAAAATATTGCTCCGAAATACTATAATCCAGAAAAACAAAGTAATCTTTTAAATCAGTTAAATCTTTAAGCATGTGCCACTTTAAGCCCACTCAATGACCTAGAAAATTGTCTGAATGTTTAAATCAAATGATGGAAATGGATGTTCTTTGGTGTCTTTTAGATAGCAACTCTATCAAATACACATTTTTAAAACACAGTTGGTATGTTCAAGTAGTTAAATCCCCAGTTTTGGATGTTTAAAAAAGTATCTTGTACCTGACTCATTTTTTTTCCTACTTTCTGATCTCCCTTGCACTTCATTCAGAAGGTATGATCAATTCAAATGCTCCATCTATATCAAATTTCTAACTCATCTCATAATCCAAAAGACACTAGTGCTACAGACAGCTGGCTGTAAATATGCAACGGAATTTCTGTTCCCATCTTCTTAAAAAAAATCCTGTAAATTTACTGTTGCAAACAGAACATGATAGAAATAGCAACCTCAGCAGATTGTCTGTTACAATAGCCAGGAGCTCACAGTAGTCTGCACTTTTCTCTAACACTTGTGTCTAAAACACTTCAAAAACATTGCAAGCTATTTTTGGATAAAGCACCAAGTCTGACGAAAAGTGTATGCATATGCTTAATTCTCAAATGCCTCCACTTGCTTAAGTAACATCTGAGGATCAAATTCAGCCTCCAGCTACATTCAATAGCATCCTAGTTTATGAGTAGACTTGAAGTATATCTAGATTTAGACCACTGCTGTAACTCTGCTCCTTGGATGTACACCAGCTAGGACTGCTCATCAGGACTGCTAATAGCGTAGTTTCAGCTATGCTGAACTAAATAAGAGATGTTGGATTTAAATCTCCCAAGAATCCAGGATAAGGAGCTGTATTCAAAGCTTTGGCTGAGGTCTAAGCTACTGCAGGTATGTGGATTAAAAGAATCTATCTGAAAATAGTTCAAATATAGCTAATCAAGCAACAGCTACCCATCAGAAGACATCTGGGTTATATGCAGAGGAGGAGGCTCCTCAGCCTCAGTTGAGAGGTGACAAAAAAACGATGGGAATAAGGAGTTTCTGATCCAGTTTGGATAAATACATTTCCTTTATTAAACTCTCTCCCCAAATGTATTTGAAGTTCATAACAACACTCCAAATTATTTGCTTCCCCCTACTTTCCACTTAGGGCTGGTGAGTGTGATTGGACTAGTCCTAAATGTACTACTGGACCCTGTTCAAGCAGGATACTGCATGCACTGATGAAATAATTTAGGATTGTTTTAAAGAAAGTTATTTGTGTGGATTTTATTATTTATAAATACATGCAAAGCGTCTAAGCAGCTTACAGCTCGGATCATTTAGTTGCCATGGCAATGCCCTTTCAGAAGCAAGAATTTGTTTTAGGTTCTTCCAAGTTCTGTTCTTCTTCCCAGCTGCTGCTCCACCAATGCCGGAATGCTAGAATTAAAAATATGGTGTTTAGAGAAAAAATAAATAAAGAATACTATTTCAGAGTGTGACACTTCTATTTCATAGTCTTTCTGATACATCTTATCTTGTCATAAATGATTGGTTATCCTCACTTATTTCATCAGCAGGCTAATATACTGAACACTTTAATCTTGGCTGCAAGAAAAACAAAGCTTTTGGGACTGTGTCAAAGCTACTATGTTTAGGATTAACTGAAGGAAATGAAAATCTGCTTTTTACATGGAAACAGAAAATCAATGTGGTTGGGTTTAGCCTGAGATTACAGGATTCTGTATGTACTTCCCATCGTATTAGAACTTATTACTATGAAGTTGTGTCTAAAATTGTGATTACACGGTTAAATTTTCTCTCTCCTTTTTTATGGTGTATTACAGGTGCAGCTCTAGCTCTTCACAAATTATCCGTGACTGTAGAAAACACAACTGATCTTTCAAAATGTAATGAATACTATGAGAAACTTTCTGTAAATTTTATTTTTCTTTCAAAGAACAGAAGAATAGAAAAAGAGTAGTAAATAAAATGCTGGCTGCCAAGACAATTTTGCATTTTGAAAGGTACACTAATAGAAGGCTTGCCACAGGTACTATAATGGTGGTTTCAGTTATCAAATGTGATTGCTACAGAGTAATTTATTTACGTCCCTCCAGAGACAGAAGCTGCACAACATACTGTACTGCTTTTAAATGATCAAAGGACACGGATTTACAGCTCTACTTCAGAAAAGAAAATGTTACAATTTAGGAGTTGTTATTTCTGTTAATAATTACTACCTGCCACATCAGTCTCATCAAAACTAAGCAAAGTTCTTTCTGCAAACACATTTCTGCTGCGATTGGTTTATAAATTAGCCTGTTAAATTGCTGAGAATGATAGGAGGAAGGATCCAATGAGAATGCCCTTTTCTGTAAACATAAGATATATTCAGAAAATACAAACTTGGGCATATTTATGAGACAGACATGATTTATTTTATTCCTTTTAAGGCAGATTAGGATGGAAGAATGCAAAAAGTCACCCAAATCGTTACTACCAGTTCATACTGTCAAAAAAAACTAGTTCAAACTCAATACATTTCTTCTCAAATTAGTTACTGTACCGGGGAGGAAAATTTCAGGCTTTTATTACAACTGCCTATTCTTTCTGCAGCAGTTGCCAAAGGGCCAACACATTCATTATTATTTCAAGCAGGCACGCATTAGTATTGCCTCTTTGGAAATGGTGACATCCCTCTAAGAACTGAAGGATCAGCACAAGGCCTCCTGGCTACTTAAATCCTATATGGAAGCTACACAGAATGCCTCTGGGCAGAAATAAGCCCCATTTCTCAAAGACGCTGGTGCTCACTGGAGGATTAGAGTGAGCAAAGTATACAGTCATTTGAATGCCCCTCTCGTGACAGAAGCCATCTGCAAAGCAGACACAGAGCAACTGGCAGGTCAGAGATTAATTTTACACTGCCTGCCAAACCTGTGCTTAGTGAGCTGTGCGATGCCCGATTACTCAGGTTTTATGCTGTGGGATGTTGTATCTTATTCATACAGAATTAAATCTGGGATAAAATCCTTCTTTTAAGTACTGGCTTAGGACCAGCAGTCTGAGAAGTTTGCTTGTCTAGAAAGCATTTGTACGGTGTGCCAATGAGTTGGCCCTGGCACAGCAAGATAGAAAGATATTAAAAACAAACCCGGCAGTGACAGCGTTACTAGCTGTAGTCTTCCTTCACCTTCTGCCCCAGTTTAAACCTCAGAGTCTTTTAGCAGCCTGTATTTCGTCAGCTGTCAGAGTTTACATGACTTCTGAGCACCAGCAAGCCAGGCTTCTGGGGAGCACGGAGCATTTGCTTCCAAATCTGGCAATTACTGGAAGAGCAGTCACCACAGGTCTGTTAGAGTTTCAGGGACCGGGAGAGGAGCAGAACACCAGCTGCTAATGACTCTCTGCCTGATTTCTAGTTCAATTGTTTTCAGCCTGGCCTTGGCTAGGAACTGGGAGATGGGATCCCTGCATTCACAGTGGTATAAATTATTCCTCTCTTAGCTGTGGTAGTTTGTGAGATACCACATCATAAAACTTCTGCGCTCACCTTGATCTAGCAGGTTTTCTGACTCTGGTCCAGAATTTAAAATAATAGTTCTGCCTCTGGACCAGTGACATTTTCATGCTATAATATAGCGTGCAGTCGGACCGTAGTGTGGCAGGGACTTGAGATGAATTTCTTAAAAATTGCTGACCTTTTATTTGGCTGTTAAGCTGACTTTCTTAATACTTACACTAGCAGTATGGTTAAACAGAATCCTAGTTAATGTTTTATTTCAAGAGTTTCGAATTTCATAACGTTAAAATAATGTACTTACAATGAAGTTTGGATCTTTAAATGGTAATGGCTTGACAGTTGTTTCCATTGATCCAGTGCTGGAGTCTGTGTTCAGAAATTTGTTTTCATTCATGGCCTCTCCACCTGCACTCTGAAGAAAAAATACTGGTTGTTACACTGAGAAAGTTGACCCAGAGACTGAGCTGTCTACTGCATTATGTACCTGTTGCCTTTTTTGCCTTTCTATCCCTTTGGACTCTTTAAAGATGTTGCATGCCAGCAGTGGGGAACCATGAAAGAGAATATTTGTCAAGTAATTTACAACTGACACATAAAGGTGAGGAGGGGAATAGAGCGGCCAAAGCCTACTGAGTAAAACCAGCATTGGGTTTATTTCAGTATTAGTGAAAGCCATCTCTATAAAGTTCAAGACAGCATATGAAACCAGAAACAGCAGAAATGTATATTTGATTTGTTTCCAAATTTTTGGTATCAGAGCATTAAAAGGAATATATAAAATTTATATGAAGTTTTTTTCAAGGTTCTAAAGAAGAATTGATTCTAGTTTAATAGTTTATTCTCCATATTTGGCTTCAATCATGCCTGAGTGAGGATTGACGGTGAAACAAGATTTTGTTATATAAATTATTTTTATATACAAGCCTCACAAAAATCTACATTGGTACTAGTTTCTTTTTGCTGTTTTCTAGGCTTTTCTTTCTGGTTTATTTATTTAGCAGGAAGAGCAGCTGGAGAAGGTGTGTGTGTGTGATTGGAAAGCTAAAGAAGTTGTGTGGCAGTCTAAACAATTTCTGATAGTTCCACATGGCTGAGTCTATGTTGTTTTTTTTTTTTATTTTGTGAGTGCCCTGTTAAGTCTGCACACTACCAGGACTATCCCACCCTACAAACATAAATATTGCTTGTGAAATCCTGGTCCATTCTGAAGCCAATGAGAATTTCACCATTGAGTTTGGCAGTTCAATGAATATGATTTCATACCTTGATTCTTTTTTCTCGAAGAACAAAAAGCTTGGCTAAAAGCTAAATCGATATTTACTGAATGTGTGGTTAGGATGTTTCCTTATCTTCAGACAGGTAATATGTAGAACAAAAAAAAATGTTTTCCTGTGAAATTCTGCACTGCAAAACCTTGTGTTGATACAATACTCTTAAGTAGGAGAAAAAAGCATCATTATTACGAGCGAATTAATGGGAATACCTCTAGAAAATGAGACTATATAGCAAAGGCCATGATTCAGCATATCCTTCTCCACGTGAGTACAAGGGAAATGTTTGTATTTTTAACTACATCCATAAGTAATTACAGGATTAGGAACTAGGGAAGTTGAACTCTTCTGTGGGGAAATGTATCAGTTATTCAACAGTGCCTGTTTCTAACATAGAAAAGAGAGGTCTTAAATATTCAAAGTATTGTACAAAGAAGCATCTAAGTAAAATAGTCACGTTTCTAGTGTCTTATTAAAATATATGAATAGAGATGATCTATATTCAAAACCACAGCCAGTCCTCTGTAAGCTCATAGTACATAGGGTATGCTGCCAAAATAACATCAGTGGAAGCAGCGTCGAAGTCCGTAGCTCAAACTTGATTCTTCCTTTGCTGAGGATAACATTAAAAGGCAGTGACTGCCACAGAAACAGGAGAAATGGAAGATGGATGTTTAGAAACATGTGCATTAGCTGACAGTGAGCAGAGAAAATATCTTCAGCAGGCCCGAGCAAAGTAGTTTTATACAATGAGTTGCTAGGTTTCAAACTATATTCTTGCACATGCATACTTCTAGCACTTCAGATTTCAGCAGCAAACATTATAGTCAATCTTTAGAAAGACAAGGCTTGAGATACAAGATTATTTTTGATGGATAAATTATCTCCAGTACTGCTTATTATAACTGTAATATTCTGTAAGTGGAGAAATCAGTACTCACAGTTATTCTTCAAAGCACTCTTGCCTTTTATTTGGTACCATTTGGTTGGTTTTAAATCCAATCCTACAGTTTTTTATTAATTACTTTATCGCTTTTGCTCTTTCAGTGATCTTCTCCTAAGTATTCTCTTGTTTATTAATCCAGTTTTGCGTAGCATTCCAACAAAATCTTAAAATAGTATCTAGTATTGTGAGATGCAGCAAATAAAAATGGCTTATCAGTAAAGGGGAAGAAGCTTTCTTATACATATAGTCCTTAATTTCTGCAGCTGGGTACATGTACATATTAACACTCGCTGTCTTCAGGGGGTTTTTCTGTGTGGATTCAGTGCTAATCCTGCTGGCACATTGTGAAGGAAAGTAAGGAACTGTTCCTGGCAGGATAATTCCTGAATGTAGATTCTACACGTCGTTTCATTTCCAGACCAACCCCTAGGGGATTCCAGGTATTAGTGCTGCTAAGAGTTGGCGTAACTCATGTTACATGCCAGATGTTAATTTTGTTTGTGCCAGTATCCCTTACACAGTGGCAAGAAGCAGCAGGATCTGGAGCAGCAGATGCTGCTTTTTTGGGCCATGTGGACATCCTCCAGTCCCACTGAGTCTTAACAACAGCAGGAGCTTCTGGATCTGTTGTGGACAATTTGAGAGCAGTAGTTTCCTCTCCAAGGCAAAGGGTGCGGGCTGGGGTGCAGAACTGTAAAGCAGCTTGCATACCATAGCAGCATGCACTTGATACTGTGATTTCAGAGCCCTGAAATTCCCTGACTGGGAAGCAAATGAGACTGAGTACTAAGATCCCAGTTAAATGCTGGGAACTGAGATAAAGACACACTGTAGAGGCATGTCAAGTTCCCTCACTTAGCATTGCTTGTATGAGAACTCTGATCTTTAGCAGTAGCAGTAGCACTATGGAAGAAAGATACTCAGCTAATGTGCTTTTCTTTCTGGAAAAACATAAAAGGGTTGAGTATAAGCACTGCTTCCAGAATAATGTGCTACAACACAAAGGAGTGAGCTCTGGCAAGTACAGACCTTTGAAATGCTCTTTCCGTGCAGCTTGCAGAAGTCTGAGCTGATATCCCCAGCAGTTTTTCAGCCAGAAACCGAAAGTGTCTCAATAATCTAAAAATCTGTTTAGCCTATGTTTTAAAATGCCAGGACTTAAAGCATAGGAAACATCATTTAATCTTTCAGGTTTGTTTTTTGAAAGTTTTAAAGGGGGAGAGGGGATGACTTTTAACCAATATGGATCTACCTTTGTACTGCAAAACCCATGTTTCCTGAAAGTGAATAATACAGTGATAATACCAAACATTATTTACAGCCTGAAATTCCTCAGTGAACAATTACTGTACAGTAAAGGTAATCTTTCACTTTAAACTTTAGTTGAACAAATCTCTCCCGAATGTGCTCGGTTGCTTGGTCTTTTAGTTTGGAAGATCATTTTTCACTGTCATGTGCTGGGGCAAACAAACAGGAACGCATTCAAATCCCCTTTGTAGTCCTACCAAGCGACGGTGGCCTCGTGAGCACCGGGAGGAAGCGCCTGTCCCCAGGGAACACGCACTGCTCAATGTGTGCTGTAACCCGCGGTCACGTGTGGGGAAACTTCCCCTTCCTGACACACTCACAACCGGCCCACAGCACATTTTCTCTACCCAGCGGACTCCCTCACCCCCCAGCACCCTAGGACAATCCCAAAAGTAGTAGACTTCGCAAGTGTAACCACGAGCTGAAACTCTCCATAGCTTCTTTAAAGTTTCTTTTTAACTGATCTTGTAATGTAAATATCCTTTATGGGGAGCTCAATATACACTTCAAGGAGAGAGACGGCGAAGCAGCTGTTATTGTGCACTTTATAACTAAATTGTATCTTTTAAACAGTAGTTTATGTAACTACAGCTACCGAGAATTTGTGCAACAATAGTCACTGAGCAGTCTGTGTTCCTCTATAGGTTGTTGAAGACTGTAACAACAAAGACTCTGGAGTGGCTTTACATATACAGGGTACTTCTGCACTGGCAAATTAAGGTGTGATTTCAGTCCACCTGATCGTGCTTATGCTAGTTTTACCCCAAATAACAATAAAAACATTGCAGTAAAGACTGCAGCTAAGCCATCAGTGACCCTGTTCATCGTTTCCACCCGGCTCCTTCCCTGGCTGTTAACCTTCACAGAAGTCCATGCTGCCACCACCTCATGTTACCTCCCTCTCTCCTCCTTCTCCCTCCTTAGCCAGGTGTAGAGCAACCTTGTCTGGGTTGGCACGTTTTAATGTTGTAGACACTGGGTCAGAGGCTTCTTATAGAAGCACTTGCGCAATTTTATACCCTCTATAAAGTTGTATTTATGTGCTTTAGCTGAATTTTAATTGCAACCACAGTGTGACAGGTTGGCAACCTCTATTCCTCCTGGGATAGATGGGAGCAATAGTGAGGGGTGCCACTTCTTTTTTGCATTTCTTTTCACAAGACCATCTATCAATGGTCCCAGCTGCGTGGGACCTGTCCTCCCTGTTACCTGCTGGGACTGGGTGACAGTCGCTGAGTGAGGAAGCTGGCTGAGGTCAGGAGACAGCACAGATTTGAGAGAGAGCAAAGACCTGCGGCAAACACTGGGGAGTTCCAAGAGGTTTGTTGTAAGAGCAGCCAAGTCTGGGGAAGAGACCTGAGCTAAGCTTTGCTACCTTAACACTGGTTTCTTTTGAATAAAGCCAAACCCCAGGAATGAGCCTAGTTTGGATCCTACTGTATATGCTGTCTGTACTGGGAGAAAACACACATTGGGAGGCTGCCTATTCACATACTAGTTTTAATCTTGGGTTTTGGTAGATCTATTAATTTTTTTCAATTTAGTCTGTTCCAAATTCCCTACCGCAGATGTATTGGTTTTCACATGATTTCCAAAGATTGCTCGATCTGTCTGGTTTTATTTAGGGAAAGGACAAGCAAAACTTGTAGACCGTGGAAGATGAATTCTTTGTTTTGGCTATTTCTAAGTGGAATCAGCACTGTGGGGCTTGGGATGGGTATCTGTGATGGGACTAAATACCAAGTGAAATTAGCTTATTATGACAGTGCTTTCCTGAATAATCTTGCTCTGCCCTGTCCCCCCCGCCCCCCAGCAAGGCTTAAAACTGCACAACAGAGTAACTGATTTAGGCTGAAGTATCATTTCTTATCTATTTACCTCTGGATTATATGCTATAATATTTTTTCATTATTTTAGGCTAATAGGATTTTACAGAGTATAAGGAACATAAGAAAATATGAAACATAAAAGTCAAGACGTAAATTTGTGCATTTCTGGTGTCCTATCAGTAGGTATCGTGTATCTCAAGGCTTAGAAAAAAAATGGGTTTGCACATCACTGAAGGTACAATATGATCTTCAGTGACCATTTTTGCCAGATTTTACATTTTTACATGGTAAAATCTAATTTTAAAATATAAGGCAAACTGAGCAGTGTGTCAGTAAAGAAAAACGCAAATGCATAAATAACTTCCACAAGAACTGGAAGGGGAGTTTCTACTTTAAAGAAGCAAAACCAATACTCTAAACACTGATTTTCTGTTTTGTTTTCTGCAAATCATTCATTAGTTAGTCAATTTTATGACTATATTGAGAAGAGCAATTGTAGATTAAGGGGATTACATCTGTGGTTTTTTAGTTTGGTTTTGGTTCTGTGTTCAGTATTTCTGATACTCTGGCTTTGTGATTACTAGGGGGTTGTAGGGCTCTATTGAAACATAAGTAATAAGAGGGGTATTGTTCTAAATCAAGCCCTCACACTTGGTGATAACTTTACCCTGAACATCCAATTTGGCTTGCTGAGGAAGCCACTTGTCTCCAACCTTTGTATGTGAAGGTCAATAAATAGTTTCAATTACTCTTACTTAGTGTGTACAGCTGATTTTCATAACGACAGTACTACTATATTGACATTCTTAATTTCATTGACACAGGTGTTTTAAGTCAGCCTCAATAATGGTATCTGTCTAATTATTTCTATATTAGGTTACTTCTAAAGCAGCAATATCCAACTTGTAGTAACTTAGCTTTTAGCTGTGTTTAAGTTCTGTGACGGCCTGACAAAGCTGTGGCGTGCAGCCAGGGAAGAAAATGGTAATTTATAAAATAGATGGATAATACCTGTATTTTCACTAGCAGCCAATTACAGTGAGTGAGAATGCCATGTGGAAACAGAGCACAGATGTCACTAGATGACAGCAGCGATGATACGAGCAGACATTTCAAAATTGAGAGTAGACTTTGAATGTCAGCTATTTAACAGAGTCCCACCTAATACTGCTCATACTGGAACATATATTAAGCTATTTGATTAATATATTAGCTCTCACTGTATAACAAGCCCCGTACAGGCGCTTGCACATTCTGAATATTTAATTCATTTAACTTTGCATGATGACATGACAGGAGCCATTAAAACTTGAACACGTACACTCTGGCAGACTAAGAGGCAGCTCTTCACATTACTGGGAACAATTCACAGAGAAAGGTGTCAGAATTAAATCTGCTTAAACTCAAGTCTAAACGATAGCTAAAAAATTTCTTATCACCAACATTATCAGCATAGTGTATTTCTGAAAGCAAGCTCATGAAGACTCAATAAAATCTAAGACTGAAGAAATAGCATTCTCTTGAACAAGATTAACTCTCTCCATGTCTGTGACAGAGAGATTTGCTGGAAGGACTTACTCAGTAAAATGTATGAACATGTCTTAACCATCTGGTTGCATTTTACTGGTTCTTGGATTTATCAGGAAAAAAACCTTTCCCTTTCCCTTTTCCTTTCCACTCACTAAAATGAAGGCTGATTCAATTTCACCAGCCTTTTCTCTTTCAGCGCTCTAGTAGATGGTAGTATTTTGGGAATGTTCCCCCTTCCAAGAGGATCCTGCCATATTTGGGGGTAGGACAAAAAAAGATTTTAGCTTGAAAATGTACAAATGCTAGGAAGGAAAAAAACCCGATCTTGCATATTCACAGCAAATTTTGTTCTATAGAGTACTGAAAAACTTGATTTACCAAACAGAAAAACTGAGTAGTACCCAGCTGAAATCAGGTATTAAATACAGTACACATCAATGTTCTTGATTTCAAGCAGCTAGTAGGATGGGCAAGAGTCATGCATAGAGCATAAATTGTGAGTAAATCCATTTAAGTCAATGGGTTTCATCATTGCCAACTTATCTTAAAAGACAATGTTCCTGGAACAGGTTTCTGCTTCCACTGACATCAAAAGTAAATCTCCCAAATGCCCAACAACAAAAATATTTTTGTTTAAATTACAACATTGTCCTCAGATGATGCTGCTGTCTTCACTTATAAAGAAAGCTGAGGGAGGGTTGTTAAAAAAAAACCAATATAGAAACATAAAACTTTAAATGAGATTGTTGAATTGTTATAATAATAATTTATAATTCCAGGTACATGTCACTAAAAGCACTTCAACTTCTTGTAAGCTTTTCCCAGAGGATTTCTGAGTTGTGTCAAAGTACTGTCCTTCCTAAAACAGCAGTTCTTTAACTTGCTGTTTCTGCTGAGCATCAAGAGTTAATCCACTATGCACATTAACTCCAAACATATGACTAAAATTTAGAAATAATCCCGCCTGTTCATTGGATAAAAGGGAGGGAGGAGTTGTTTGAAGCAGGAGATGGAAAACATTTCAACTGCAATCTAAATAAATAAAAATAATACATATTTTTATGTATACAGACACATGTGCTGTCCAGAAAGCAATCTGTATATTATGCTTTCAGACTTTTACACTTCTGTTTTGAGGTGAGTTAAAACATGTTATATTCCAATAGCCTTAGAAAGGCTGAATAAAATTTTACCTCGTGCACTAAAAGATTGGACTGTCACAAAGTGATGGATGGCTTTTCTATGTTCTCTGTAGGGCATTTCAATATCATAGACTCCAAGTGCTCTTGATTAAAAGGTGACATTCTCATTTAGGGTCCCGTCACCGCCTGAGCTTCAAACCATTATCATTCACCTGCACTGGTGCTTCCAGTGACAAAATACTTACCAAAATACTAATTACTTTAGTCACTTTGATAGAGGTATAAAACACCCTAAAGCAAAGCTCTATTATACTGTGTGAGGGTTTGAATTCAAAATTAAAAATGCAGCCAAAGGGAGAGTAAGATTTTAATTACATTCCCACCTCTCAAACGCTTCTTGAAAACCCAGGGGAAAAAGACCTAGCTATTTCATGACGCAAGAACTCTCTTATTACTGGTACTGTTCACTTAAGTAAAAAAAGATCCAGAAAAACTCAAATTTACTTTGTTCTTCTCAAAAATATTGAACTTTCAAACACAGAAAGAGATTAACAAGCATCAATAAAAAGCTGTGATTTCTTCTCAAGAGATTTCAGATGCCAAACATGTTTTTCCATTTAAAACTTTCAAGCACTATGATAGACAAAGTTTTATAACTTACAGATATTTCAAGAAAAAAAATCACTATTTTCTATGGGGAAAAGCCTCTAATAAAATGTAATTGGGACACAACTGTGAATAGCTTCACACTATCCCAGAAAAGCTTGATTTAATTTGCATTTGCCACAAAGCTCCCTTCGGCTTAAATAATTGCAAAGGATCTCTCACTTTTAGATTTCATTTAGTGGATTGAGAGTATTCCTTGTTTATAACATTTGACAGTTTTCTTTATTAAGAAAATTGTAACTTGGACAAATTCATGAGCTGAATGGCATGCTGAAGCAGCTCTGGAGCTAAAAATTTCAGTATATATGGAATGAAAAAGCACATGTTAGTTCTTACTTTCACCAAGGGTAAAACTGAGCCCAGCTAGCAGAATATTTTGATTCCCCACGAGAAAAAACTTTTCTAAATTGATGGGCCTTAAAACTGAAAATGGATGGCACATACCAGCAAAAAAAGGACTAGAGTAAATCACAATTGGATTTTTATAAAAACTGCCAGTACCTGCCCTTCTCTATCAGAAGAATTCAGTTCAGTCAAGGACTTTGGCTAGACTGCTTCTTAAAGTTTAAGAATACATCATTTAATAAAGAACAGTTAAGGTTAAAGTTTCATCCTTTTATTTCAGGATAAAAGACTGGAGGATTACAATATGCTCATGTGCTGTTAACATTGTAATGCTGCTCAGGGAGCATATCAAAATCCCTCTGTTGAATAACAGGCTTCAGCCAAGGTAGGAGAAGGATCCAAGTCCATTCATCTGTGTGTGACTGAACCAGGGACAAGGAAAGCAAAAAGATACCAGCTCGTATAGCTGACACAAAAGGAATTCCATTCTGAAGAAAAGAGTTTCCTGATTCTAGCTTATTCTGTAAAATATTATCTATTTTGACAGGAAACAATGTTTGACTAACAAACAAAACCAAAACAACATTTCTTCAAGGAAAGGCAATTAATTTCTTTCGAGGAAAGAGAGGGTATATCTGTCTTCTAGAGCTCCTATTTTATCTATTTTTCTTAGGAAAAATAGAACTAAATTAGAATAGTCAAATCTTACGTTCAGATGTTACGCACTAACTGGTAAACCAATACAGAAAATAAAACTTTTTTTTTGCATTTTCCCTAATTTTTGTACACTTTACCACTTCTTTCTGCCTTGTCACTTTGAGTAGATAAAAATTATATTTCTATTATGTTTCTGCTAATTATACACAATGCATTAGTAAATATGACCAGTCATACTGCGAAGGCTTAGCACTCCAGTCTAAAGCTATTCAGAAGACGGTTCTTCCATTTGTGTACAGGAACGTAAGGCTGTTATACCCAAACACAATGTAAGAAAAACAAACATTAGGTACAGTGATGTGTGGAACATTTCACTTCTAAAGCAATTGAGAATGAAAATATTCTTTGTATGAATTTTCAAAACGTTATAAAGGCATAGCGTATCACAGAGCAGTAACTGTATCAGACGCTCCAAATGTCTTTAAGAGGACAAGAAAAGAAACTATGTCTTAGTTTTAAAAGATCTTCAGACTACAAATGTAATCTTTATTGTTTGTTTCATATTATGGGACCAAAAATCATATGGCTGTACATGCCCTGAATACTACAT